>JAGVSQ010004364.1:0-19571 GCA_022683975.1 Rhyacophila evoluta
GTCTTCACATTGCGGAGATCCATATACTCCTCTTTCGGAGTGGATATCTTCACAGATCCATACGATCCATATCCTTCACGTGTAGATCCATATGCTCCACGCTGGGAGCGAACATGGTATAAAAAAAAAACTATGTCATACCTTTTTTGAATTTCAGATACGATGGTATTTACAAAATTGTGAAGTACTATCAGGAGACAGGAAAGTCTGGGTTTAAAGTTTGGAAGTATCTTGTCAGGCGAGATGATCCCATACCTGCTCCATGGGAAGAAGGAGGAAAAACTTTCCCTATTGTGGTAAGATAAATTGTATAAACATATTTTTTACTTCTTCAGAATGTGTTTGAGTCATGACATGTAAAATATTCTTGTTATATTCCACTAGGCTTTCTCCTAACTGGTATTCGTGTCTTTGGACATGATGAAAAACATGAAACAGAATATATTGTATTATCTTGAGTTTCATTGCATATTTATTTCCTGCAGTACCCTCCTGGCTATCTTGAGGCTGAAGCTGAAAAAAAGGCACAGAAAGAACGTGAAAAGTTGAAGAAAAACCCCTCATCAAATACAAACACTCCCACTAGGATTTTGAGGGAAAGCAATGGCAACACTGACGAATCAGAAAGTAGTGGAAAGGCTGACGCAGGTCGCAATAAAAAGAGAAGAAGATCTAAGAAAGATGTTGAAAGCTCTCCACCTATTAAAAAAATGAGGACCAGATCATCGCTGGGGCAGGATTCCAAAGACGAAAACAAAGTTAAACCCAAAGCAAAAACACCCACTTCCAAACGGACAAAGGGTATATTATTGACTATTTGGTGTTTTTTTAGTTTTATGTAATTTTTATTTTTCTATTAGAGCCTTGTAAAAATATTTTTGTAAAATCAGTAGTCAGCTTAAATAATTGCACATTACATGTCACATTTCGGAACCCAAGTGAATTGAGACTATGAAATCATATATTATAGGATTGGATACAAATGGCTCTAAGACCATCTGTGATTGAAACCTCACGTTTTGACTATCACGTAAGAAAAGATCTATTGTCTTAAAATGTTATTGAATTCTAGCTTCTGGTGCTGATTTAATCTATTCTCTTTTTTTTTCTAGACAAGATCGTAGAATCACCTCCAAAATCAGCGAATCCTTTCACCATGGCAGCAAGCAGTAAAAAGACGAAACTGTCTAATGGTACTGCTGAAGTTCCAAGTGGAAACATTGAAGCTGATGTACTATCTAAAGAAGCTAAAGAAGCAATAAAAAATGATTTACTCAACACAAAACTCTGGGATGAGTGTCTGGAGGCATTGGATACACAAGGAAAACAGGTATTACATGAAAACTTTTTATGAAATATTTTATTGTACAATCCAAAAATATAGCAATGGAAGCGTCCCTGATTTCCTGTTAAAGTCTTTCATCATCTTCAGTCAATCTGCTTCCTATGCAGTTTGCTTCATCATTTACAAATTCTCCAAGTTGTACCACCTCACTTGGAATTAATGTAACCGTCTTTTTATTTACAGCTTCATCACAAAGTTGAAAATAGTAATGTTTTGATGTGATAATTACTGAAATTTCGTAATTGCACCTTTATATGCACATAGCCTGTTTTGATGGCGCAATGATGATTTATTTATCTTGTGTGAAAGTTTTTCATTCATTATTTTATTTCATTGTTTCAGGGGTTAATAAACCAAGTGTCCATCCACTTCTTGTGCATCATTTGCCAAGAGATCGCTGCAAATCCAGTCACTACTTCATGCAGTCACAACTTTTGCATGGTAATAAATTTAATGTTTTATGGATTCTTTATTTTTCAAACTGATTAATATCTACATTAGTATTAATACTTTGCATAATAATAAAAGAAATAACTCACTCAGATATATGTCATAATTTTGTATATTTAAATGAATTGAAACTTTCTTAAGGGATATCTTATTAGTCACTTCAGATTTGAAGGAACCAAAATGTAGCTAATTATTTGTTTTTATGTATAGTGGAAATCGCTTAATATGAAAACCAAACATTAAAAATCGACTAAGATGAAATAATACTGCGGTCCCGATAAAATCTTTGTAATTTGTGAAAAGAAAATCACTTGACATGAAAAGATTTCGCATTTCTAATGAACAAAATTTATCTACTGTCATCAGGGTCACCCAGATGTTTTTTAACCTTTTTTTTCCACTAAACCTCACAAATTTTTTTTGCAACTGAATGAACAAACTTAGCTACTGTCCGTAGCCGCATCGTCACCCAGATGTATTTACCCTTTTTTACCAGATCTACAATTTTTAAACAATAATTCCTGGCACTACTAGTCTTCAAGCAATGCCGATTATCAAAAGTTAGCCTATCTTCGAACTCGGTGACATGTGTCGGAAGTATCGAATTTTGTGTTTTTGTGAAATAACTGGTTTATTGTGTCGATTTTTAACAGGAAATCGAATTAATTAAATTTTACGAAATAGAAAACATTTGTGAGTTTTTATGGCGGGTGATTTCCAACAAGAAAAAATATTTCGGTTCTCTCAGTTTCATGTTGAACAATTTCCACTGTATTAAAATTGACGAATGCTAAAAACTGTCATTGAAAATTTACAATACAGAAAGTCCGAGAATAAGAAAATCCCTAGTAGATGAGGGACTATAATATTTATAAACATTAAGAGTATTTGTTACTTTTTAGGGATGCTTAAAACTTGCATTAAAGAGCACAGAAGGTCAGAATTGCCCGCATTGCAGGACGGACATATCAAAAGAAGAATTCAACAATAATGAGAATCTGAAGTTGGTCTTGAGAGAAGTATTGCCAGGCTATGACGTCCGGAAGAAATGAAATATAATATTTTAAATCTAAGACAAGGCAACTCTGCTGAATCAAGTATTAAGTAATGTGTTCTAAGGAAGGAGGGTTTTACAAATAACTCTGTGATGATTTAGATTGTAATAATTATGTTTAAATCGCACCCTGCTTTTAAAATAATAATGATCTGATTCTAAATTTCTGCATGAAGCGTGAATGCTCTTATTTGTAGAGATTAGAAAATTCTAACTGCGTAGATAATATGACGAAATGGAGCTTGAAAAGTATCTTTTGTTTCTAATATCGATGGCTTAAAGTGCAAAGTTGAACTCCACTTTAAGCTGAAAATGATTTAATAATACCATCTCTTTGCACCATGCTATATGCATGTCCCGTATTAATTCGACTGCTCAAAATTGTTTAAATATATTGAAAAAAGTCCCAAGAAAATTTGACAATTTCATTCGGCTCTGAGACCTATGCAAAATATAATTCAACTATTTTGCATTCAGATATATCAAAAGCATATCATTCGTAAGGAGCTCTACGAATAAATTGTATAAAATGTGTTTTTTTATATCAAAATAATCGCAAAAACAAATAGCAAAATAATCAGTTTTACACTCTCATTAAATTTTCAAAAATAAATTTATCAAACTTTGTAATTTAAGCTGTCGATGTGTAGAAAAGTGAAATAGATATAATCTAAATTAAAGAAAAAAAATCACGTATACTTATTATCATTGACTTAGTTGAAACCAAAATTAGTTTTAATTTGTTAAAGACATTCATGTATAGATAATATGTGGTGCTACAAAATTTTACAGTTCTTACACTAGTTTCTTTTTTGACATTTTGAGTTATTGGACAGCAGCATTCATAATCGGTATCCACCAGCTGATACCGTCACCACTCATTTTGCTAAGACCAAAACGATACTTTAAAGATGAAAAACTTTTAAATTCTTTGACTTACTTTCCGAGCAATGTATCTATATTCATTTTATTAACAATAAATTTGAACATCTTGTTTTGATGATTTAAATTCAAAATAAGTTTAATCAGTGTGAACAAATAACTAAACGTACAAATGAACTATACTTACAGCCATTGATTTTTTTTTTCATTTTGACAGCTGAAAACCTTACACATGTCATTGTTATCTGAAATGTAATATCGAGTAAAGAACATGTTAATTCGCCAAAAATAAAAACGGGTTCAATTTCATATTCCCAATATTATTTGCGTATTAAACATAAATGTCATACTTATTTTGAACTAATAAAAAACATTTTAGTGTGTATAACATGTTTAGCGCACTGTCTTTTTTATGTTTATGTTAATTAAAGAAATCAATTAAACTAATAAAATTAAAGAAAATATCCTCTGGTTCATATTAAGTGGGTATTATTAATTAATATTTTTTTTGGAAATAAACCATGCTATAGTAGTTAATTGTTCTAGATTAAATGAGATTTGATGGATATTGCTGTTTAATAAACGTATAAAGGTAAGTCAGGGTAAATTTGGTTATCAACACAATCATCCAAATACATTGATTAACATTATGTAATCCATTAAAAATTTCTAATAGACAGACATTTTAGTTTGTTATTAAATAACGCAACCTTAAATTTGCATTTTCTTTTGAACCAGATAGACATTGTTAATCTTTTTACTTTTTTTAATACAAAAATAGTCATTGTTTTAGATAAATACAAAATCTCTATTTTTAAATGTTTCAAAATTTGAAATTAATATTGAGATTTATGACTATTTTCTGTCATATACTCGACTAATGCTAAATATATACGGTATTTTTTATTGATTGTAATGTGATGTGAGTTGCTTGAGGATATGTGGTTAATAAACGAAGAATTATTCTTCGAGGAAGAAAAAGTCTGTAAATCTGCTTCATCTAGATTTTCATCTTTTAATAGTAAGGATGATCAGTTTTTCCAGATGATTAAATTTAATGTAATTACAATCATATATCAAACATTCCATTTTTGTTAAATTGTATTGCATTTTATTTTAGTGCTCTCAGATATTTTACTGACTAATTCATCCCCCATCTCAGTTGAACTCTTTCACCTGCTTTTAAAATCATTCAACAAATGCCGCTCTTGACCAAACTCACTATTTAAATTAATGAAGATCTGCATAATCATCCTACCATCTTTCATTTTTCATCCAAATATTAAATGGCGCATGGAGATAACCAAACTGACTCCAGACCACTTTAGTAGACAATTTATTACAGACCACGATGGTTTTGGTGTCAAGTTGTCTCAGTTTGGCCTTATTAAGCAGCCAACTTGCTCTTGTAACTGTTCACAACAGGATGCTTATCACATTCTGTGTAAATGTCCAAGAATGTGTACTGAGCAGGAATAGTTACTCAAGTCGGTCCAAGCAACTGTTGGACCCATCAGGTCGTCTGACTTGGTTGCCACAAGGGCAAATTTCATTGCTTTTAAAAATTTGTGGTGTCATTGGCGAACGTGAATTGCTTGACCAAATAGGTCTCCATTTTTTCAATAACTTTTTTTTTTCATTCTATTTTTTTTAACTTCAGCACACTTGAGTGCATGTCAAACTAAGTCTTGGGTTATTTATGTTTACTCCCGGGACATTCCCATCAAATAAAGTAGATCGCTTCTTGATATCAGAGCTTCAGGATATGCCTGATTAAGACCAGGTGTAAGAACGGGGCGGGTGGATGGAAGCAGCATTAGGTAGATCATTTTTAATTCTTTATACTAATTCAATGTACGGTATTTTATGCTTTGTGTAATTTTTTGTTCTCTAAATGTATTTTGGGTTCATGTTTTCAAACAATAATTCAATTGTTATGTAATATTTTATTATGTCATTCATACCCATGGAAGATCTGTTAATGTTATGTGGTTAATTATCTATTAAATTAATATTAATTTAGTAAATGCAGAGTCTAAACAGGACTCTGCATTGTGTAAGTCGCATTATTATGTATTTAGTTTGTAGTTAGTCAATGTTGTTTGACTTGACGTTTGTTAAAACATTTTATATGTTAATCCCTAAAATCTGATCTATTTTGGGGTGTTATATTTTACCTCAAAATGTCAATTTAATACTATCGAATTGCCATTTTAGATAAAAAAAAAACTGCCTAAAAATTGATTTTACCATTAATACAAATCATTAATGATGGACTGTTACAAAAAGTATCTCTTTGCTTCACTAGCCGGTTTATTGATTCAAAATGCTAAATGGATTTTGATAGCTTTCTTGTCATAATCAACTTTTCATTTCTGTCAGATGACACTGTATCAGTGTTTGCGAATATCCATCTACTTGCATCCACTCTATAACCATTCGGTAACAGTTTATTGCCAATTTTCAAATACTTATAGATTTATGGATTTCTTCTGTGGTTAATCTACATTATATCCAGCATGCCCCTGTTTATTGCGCTGATGCTGATATTGGTTGAACATAGCATTTAACATTTATGATTTTGGAAGAAACTGCTGTATGCCAGGCAGTTCTTTCATTTGTCTGCTAATAAAACCTGCTTATAGATGGTATACCCTCTGGATCCATTAATGCTGTTTTTTGTAACACTAATTCTTCTTTATGATAATATCTATCTTGCAATTGCATATTTTTGCATAATTATTTTCATAATAAATAAGCCATACATAATTCTGTAATATTAACAAATATGAGAAAAAAGATAATTTTATGTGTCAATAAACTGTTATTTAATGTATCTAGCCTTAATCAATTTCTTGATAAATTGATTTACACCATAGAATATGTCAGTACAATAGATTATAAGATGTAAATTATTTGGTATTTTAAAATGACCAACTAATTACTATGGTAGTTAGTTGAATTATGAACAGAGCCCTAAAAAACTAGATTGAAAATTTATATCAACGCATGGTGCTTGACTTCAAACTCAAAATGTCTGAACCTGTGCAACTCTGATGGTGTATGTTACATTATGTGTACAACATGTTTCAAATAATTTTAAATTTGATGTCAATTTGAAATTAAGGTGCAAAATGTTTTGTTATTTTCATAGGGTCTACATTATTGTGTTACGGCCGTATTTTTAAATTGATTTTGTATGTAGTGAAATATAATATGACAAACAATTGCCATAAATAAAGATTAATTTTTGACTGTGTAAGTGAATAATGAAAAATATTTTTTATTATTACGTTTCAATTTATTATTAAAATGTGCCATTCATAAACAAAACAGTTTTTTTTTAAATTTTCCCTAATTTTCAGGACAAAATTTTTTTTTATTGTTTTTTTTAGATAAAAATGATATACATTAATGTTAGCAGTTGCATGATAAAAGTTAAACTATAGCTGTAGGAAGTTTGAAATCTAAAGCAGGTAAGGCTGAAATGAACCAGTTGTCTAAAATCTTAAATACTCCGACTAATTGTTTATCAGCGTATCAATTAATTGCATGAAACATCCATACTGGTAAAATTTGTTGTCGGTAAGGTGTATTAAGTTTAAG
This sequence comes from Rhyacophila evoluta, assembly GCA_022683975.1. Taxonomy (NCBI): domain Eukaryota; kingdom Metazoa; phylum Arthropoda; class Insecta; order Trichoptera; family Rhyacophilidae; genus Rhyacophila; species Rhyacophila evoluta. The sequence goes on from JAGVSQ010004364.1 coordinate 7,338, forward strand.
GGATGAAAAAAAATTATAATAATTATCGAATAGGCTATGATTCAAAATGAATATGGACAAGTACTAGAGAATAAATTTGTTTAAATTTTACCTTATTGGTGTGTTTTGAAATACACTTCAATTTGAAAGGTGCACACATTGGTGAAAGAGTTTGCCAGTATTAAAATCATTTTTTATTTTCAAAGACAAAGCTTATTGATGAGGAAAGAGTGAGTATAAAATACTATTATTATAGTAATAATTTCAGAATCGCGATAATTTGAGCTATTTTTAAATAGAATAATGAAACTATAGTCATAGGAAATTTATTCTTTTCTTCAAAAGATAAAATATTTTATCGGACCTAATATGCATGCGCGGGTGCGGTGGATAAAAAAGATCTCGTTTCGGCAATCTTGACTATGGCTTCGCAACTGTCAAAATAGTGTCCAAACAAGAACCGTATTTCAGCAATTCCGCTTATGCAAATATATTTTAATGTGAAAAAACGCCGCTAGCATCGTAATTGATCCTCGTAGATCGCCGCCGTTCACCAAGTGATGGCTAATCATAAAACCGGCCAACCGATGCGTAAGAAAACGCAAGTATCGTTCGTGATTAGAGATGAGGAGGAGAGACGTCACAAAGCCGGGGTGAGCTCACTGCAGTTGGACCCCGTCCAAGGGAGGCTCTATTCTGCCGGCAGAGACAGTATCATTAGAGTATGGCACACGTCGGCGAACGCACAGGATCGCTACATCCAAAGCATGGAGCACCACACGGATTGGGTGAACGACATCGTGTTATGCTGCGGCGGGAAAAACTTAATAAGTGCGTCCAGCGACACGACCGTCAAAGTGTGGAACGCTCACAAAGGCTTCTGCATGTCTACGTTGCGTACGCACAAAGATTATGTGCGAACTTTAGCTTATGCCAAAGATAAAGAACAAGTTGCGAGCGCCGGCTTAGACAGAGCTATTTTCCTCTGGGATGTTAACACCCTTACAGCCTTGACAGCTAGCAATAATACAGTAACTACTTCGAGTTTGAGTGGAAATATGGAGTCAATATATAGCCTTGCGATGAATCCTCCTGGAACTGTTTTAGTGAGTGGTTCAACTGAGAAAGTCCTAAGGGTGTGGGATCCCAGATCTTGTACTAAATTAATGACTCTGAAAGGTCATGCTGATAATGTCAAAGCTTTAGTCGTAAGCCATGATGGCATTCAGTGCGTGTCGGGTAGCTCTGATGGTACAATTAAGCTTTGGAGTCTTTCTCAACAGAGGTGCGTACAGACAATCAGAGTACATTCGGAGGCAGTTTGGGCGTTACTAGCAACAGATAACTTCTCCCATATTATTTCCGGAGGCAGAGACAAACAGGTTATTATGACCGAACTCAGAAATCCTGACAATAGCGTTGTAGTTTGTGAAGAATCAGCTCCGATATTAAAGCTCTGTTTCACGGCAGACCACCAAGGCGTCTGGGTGGCAACTTCTGATTCTGATATCAGGTGTTGGAGGCTTCCGCCCGTTAATTCTTTGAATCAAGAAGGCTTCCCCCAATATCACGCAAACAATCCAAGCGCACCTTTAGCTCAAATTCAAGGTGGCGCTGCAATTAGACATTATACTGTATTAAATGACAAAAGACATATCTTAACTAAAGACACAGAAAACAAAGTGACTCTTTATGATGTACTGAAAGCAACAAAAGTAGAAGACTTGGGCGAGACAGATTATGAAGAAGAAGTAAAAAGACGATATAAAATGATTTATGTTCCTAATTGGTTTAATGTTGATTTAAAAACAGGAATGTTAACTATACACTTAGGTCAAGACGAAGTCGATTGTTTAGGGGCTTGGGTCAGCGCGAAAGAAGCTGGATTAACTTCAGACCGAGACCAGAAAGTAAACTATGGAAACTTATTATTACAAGCTTTGCTAGAAAATTGGAATCACCCGCAGCGTATGGTGACTAATCCTGAAACAGGATCCAAAATTATCGAGAATAATTGCATCAAAGTTCCTGCCCACACTCCGCTGATATTCAGTGAAGTGGGTGGAAGAACTCTTTACAGATTAGCGGTTGGAGATGCGGGTGGGGATACGGAGGGCGCTCTCTTGAATGAAACCGTCCCTCCGTGGGTTGTAGATGTAGCTATTGAGATGGCTACTCCAAAATTAGTCAAGCTGCCATTTTATCTTTTGCCACATTCCACTTGCCAGACTAAACAAGATAGACAAAAGAGGGTATGTATTATTTTTGTTTCAGTTCTATTAATATAAGTCGTTAAATTCATATTTTCAATATGACCCTGCATATGCATCTCATCTGCTATAACTGTTTACTAAGAGATATTAAAAATAATCATATAATAGATAATTGAATGTGATTACTGAAGCAGCCTATTATTAACAATCAACTCACTTTACTAAATAAACCTTAACTGTTATAAATAAATTATTTATACTGATTATAAGAATTTTTTATTTCACTATTTTAAAACCAATGATAGTCTGCAAGTGATGTTTTTGACATATATTAGGGTAGGTATCGACATTTGCATGTATATTTGAACTTCATTTGTAAGACGATGAAAGGCGAAATTGAGATCTTATGTTATGAGGTATTATAACTTATCCATATGGAGAATTACAAATTTGAAATGGTCTTAAATTGAAATTGAGTTTCCATCATGTATCATTAATTGAAATTATTAAGAATCGATTGAGTAAGCCTAGATACTTTTCTTGATAGCCTTTTTGCACTGTATATTTCCAGGATCGTTTGGTAGCAAATGACTTCATCCAATGTCGCAAAGTGTCTGAGCACGTCTCTGAAAAGATCCTTGGTGGAGTGGAGGGAAACAACGGTGGAGGAACAAGTGGAGCAGGAGGAACTGGGACCACTGGCTCGGCCACAGCGCCCCTTCCAACGCCGCAGACGTCCAAACCACAAGGCGAAGAGAGTGCTGCTGAAACACCTGAGGAAAAAATCGAACTATTGTGCTGTGATCAGGTATTTATGATCTATTTATAGATAAAGGACTTAAGCCAGAATATTATATATACATATGTGATAATATTTTTTTATCACAATACTTGATGCATGATTTAATAAAATATTTTATAAAAAGTTAAAAATGTATAATTTAACATAATTATATTAGGTTATTAATGGGTTTTTGTTAGTGCATAACTTAGTTTACTACATTTGTTCTAAAAGTGGTTTTAAATGGGTTTTGCGAAGTGAAGTGAAATAATTTATTTTTATTGTATTTGCCATTTCTTCTTCAAATTTTCTTCTGTATTGATGGGCCAATCGACAGCAACATATGGAGAAAATATTTTGTTTTTATGTCACCTTAGCGAGCGAGTTAGTAAGTACATATGTGCGCTCTGACACTGTAGGTTGCTCATTCAAATCCTACAATCACATGAGGATTTAAAAATTGAAAGATGCAAGACTGGATATCTGGTAATCTAGGTGATTTGATGATGATTTATCCCAATAAAAAACACTATTAAGATAAAGTCTTATCATATTATGGAGATCTATATTTGAAGTGGATACTGTCAAAAATTAAATTTTGGAAAAAAAACCTTGTTCATTATCTTTGTTTTAGTCAATGTAGCTTATCATTAAATTCTTTCAGGTTTTGCAGCCGAGCATGGACTTACGAACGGTGCGTCATTTCATCTGGAAGACAAATAACGATGTCGTCCTGCATTACAGAACGCTCAAGTAACGTCTGGTTTAATGCCACATCACGATTGGCAGTCTTCACTCAATATTATGTAGTCACCACGTGTTAAGCACAATCACAATTCATTAATCGTAACCCTGATGGTGTAACAGGGCCACCGATGTCTGGGCGTTGACTAAGATAGTATCACAAGTGTAACTACGATGTTTATAATGAATGGCCATTGTTATCGATACTGTTGTAGATTAATATAGGTAAATCTGTTTAACTGGTGAATGCGAATCACTCCTGTGTGAGTTACAGTTTGTCAGCAGAAATGTACACTCAGCGGTGTACTATGTCTATTGATAAATGACAGATAATCTAAAGAACAGTTCACAAATTAAATGTTGGTTAACTTCTGTTTAATCAACAATTACTTTTCAATATCTGATGTAAAAAAATCTGATACATATTTTTACTATGGACGTATTTTTGAACTTATCCAATCGTCAGGAATGGTGTTCGGCATTGAAAGAAATTCTTACTATAGGGATCATTTTCTGCATGCATATTCCTAGTTATCAATTGTTTCGTGACGCTATTTCATCCCTTGGTTTTAAAGAAATTAATTTAATATTGATGCAGTAAGTAAGATCCACATATTTAAATAAAGTTACATAAAAAAATATTGCTTTTTAAAAACACAAAACTATACCATATAATTAACAATATTTTTACTATTTATTGATTTTGTACTTTCAAATAAGTTTAAATACTGTCATTTGCAATTTTTAAAATGTTATAACTAAACTTTTATTCAATTGTAAGGCCAATTAACATAATATAACCACTGAAAAATACGCTGGATTGACTTATGTGGTTTCGACTTTTGCCAAGTGATATTTTTAATATTGGTTGTTTAATCAGTTTTTCAAGATATCAGATTTTCTAAAGGAATTTGATTTTAAAATAGTATTCCATATATCATTTTAATAATCAATATTTTTTAATTCTAACACATGGAAATATCTGAGCAAATTCACATTTTTCACAAAATATCACATAAGATAAGATGACAGATATTTTATTTATGCTCGTGATTATATCAATTCACAATGTATTTACCCCTACTATGCTACTGGCAAGATAAGTGAAATTCCACATTTTACTTACAAAAGTTTCACTCATATTAAGGCATCAGGCATTTACAGGATGGTGATGTATGTGTGATACCCATGTTTGTATGAAAATGTATATAGAGTAGCAATGTTTGGCATCTATTTTTTTAACTATTGAACCAGTTATGAGATTATTTGGCTGTTTTGATGGGGTAATTATTGTTTCAGGAATAATTTTGATACCGTTATTGATGCTTGGCTACCGTTATAAAAATACACACAAGCTTGCAGTCTCTATTGTTCATTTACTATATTTTTTGCTTGAAGAATTTGTAACAGTATTTTGATGTTTTTGAAACTGTCAAAACTTGTCATATAGTTCATATTGTGCATAAATTATAAAGCCGAAACTATGTTGATGTAACACTGTCAACATTGTTTTGCTGTAAAGATTGTCATACTGTCTATAATGTTAATATTATCATGCTGCTTAGATTGTTTTCCTATTAATACTCTACAATGTTTTAGTTATCATAATTTTCAATTGACATTGTCAACAGAAACCAGAAACTTCCTTGAATTTGTATTTTCACTTGTAAGAACATGACTGATTGAAAATATCATATTAAAATAACAAGTCAAACTATTGTTAATATTTCACATTCATTTGAATGTGAATGCCTCATGTTTTTTTTCCATTGTTTAAGGTAAAAGTATCACTTGACTCTGCTATATCATGAAGTTGGCATCGCACTCTGTATACTTCGCAGTTTGTATTATCGTATATCACTTCACTTCACTGTCAATATCATTTTACAGTCAAATACAATTTAAAACCAATGTTCATACAATAATAACCATACTAACAACTACATATTAGACTATATGTTGCATGCAATTTAAATAAAAATGTTTTAAGACATTATATTATGAAGTTTAATAAAATATGGTAATAAGTTATCAACAATCAATATAGAATATTTTAAATTTTATATTGTATTAGTAAAATTGGTTTTGGTTAAAATAGGAGAGTTAAAATTAGCTGTATTAATTTTGTCTTAATTTTCTAGTCTTTTATTATATAATTAACGGCCATTTTAAGGAATAATTGCCAAAAAGGGTCTTGCTTATTGATAAATTAACATAAAGTTTTTTTTTCGTTGTATAACAAAAATAAAAATTTGAGTTTATTCAGTAACTGTGGTTGTTAATGCAACTATGTATACATATTTAGCAATCAAAGTTTGAGCTACTTTTAGTGTTCCATGCATTTTTTTTTGTAAAGATTTCTGAACTATCCATTTTGAAATTTGGTCATCGGTTTATAAAGATTGGGGCCTGCAATATCTGTCAGTTTCCAAAAATGTTTCTAAAGATAGAATGTGTAAGCCTGATTGCGACATCTAGACGTTGGCTAAACCCTATGTATAATATTTTTTAGAGAATAATCTTTTCTTACGCGGTGAACTAATATTTTAGAACTGGTCATTTACTTTGTGTTCCACTATCGTTGGCTATAACTGTAATTGTATTGTTTGGTAGCCAACACGTAGACAGAACTTGTTAGTATATGATTTTCCATACCATTTTGTTGAAACCGTGTAAACCAGCATCAAATGCTGGCATTAAACCTCCAATTTTACCATATATACAAGGAAACCTGTCTTTATTCTCTTCTCACATGTAGGATTATGGCATCCTGGAAAACCATTATGTACTATCCTTCGGCAGAATTAAAGAACATTGGCATTATCTGGGAGTAGTATACAGAATCTCACCAAATCACATCCAATGCATGTAGATTTTTATGCAATCGTCGGATCTAAATCTGCAATTCTAGCTCAGATTGATTCTCACGGTGGTTATCAAAATTTTTTAAGACATTTATTACCACAACGAATTTATTTGTTTTTATGGAAACACTTATTTTTAAGAATTTTTAACGTGTGATATTTTGTAAAGTAATATTCACGAATATGAAAATTTCCTTTGCATTGACTTTGTGATAGTTCACTCTAATATATTCATTTTTTTCCACTGCATGTTTCAATTTTGAAAAATCTTAAGAATAATATTTTTGGTGGAGCCACTTTTAGTTCAATGCTCAAGAAGCCTCCGTAAGGCTTTACAGGATTACTGGCTACAGCAGTTAATATTGCATAGAAGTCAAACATTAATTACTGATACAATCTATTAGTTGAATAAGCATTTACTTGATAGTACACCATTTGACAACAGTTGAATATCTATATTATATTACAATTCTATTAGTTGAATGTTTCTTGCTATTTTGTTCTTGGCACCATTCCCTAGTTTTAGTCTCATTGTATAATGTATATGAACGTGTTACAGCCAAAATAGCTATCGACAGACTTAATTAACTCGCAGAATAATAATTGAAGAATGTAACTATTTAACTGTTGTAATATAGTTTACAGTATAATGCATATTTTATACAATGACTTACATATAATAAGATTTTTATCAAAAAAATTACCTGTAAATATTTGAATATATAACATTTTTTATTATCTTTGATCGGTTAAATTTTTAATTAGTAATTTTGTTTATTTTATATTACCTAAAGAAATAGAAATAAACTATGGGAAGAATTATAAACAAAAAAAATGGAATGCAATATGTGACATCTGTTGCTTCATGTAGAGTGTGATTCAGCCATTAATTATTGTCGATTGTAAATATTACTCCACGATTTTATTATTGATATTTTTATTGATGCCCACATGAAAGGCCTATACGATATTTTACATATATCATTGAAATTAGAAGTGTGTTTGTATGGAAGTATAAAAGAAATCAAACATATAGCCATGTTATAAAGAAATAAATAAAAAAAATATATGTACGTACGTCGGTGGCGGCACAAACTCTTGTTCAATGTATTTGTTCTTCCATTTGTAAGACAGGGCCGCCCCCTAAATATGTCATGTGTTTATTAAGTCAAAAAATAACTTTTAAAGTTTATTGGTCTATTAAATAATATTTTTTTGAAAGTTGGCATTCACATTGTGAAGATTGTTTTAAATTCACTTTATTTTTTGGAAAGGTAATATTAAATAGTCTATTGCGGTCTTATAATTTTCACTTGGCATGTGTATAACACATGAGAATTATATATAAAACCACAAGTAGTTTTGACAGCAGTAGTACAGATCGGTTTGCTTATTTGGGTCTTGGTTACATTCTCGTCTGATAAGTCATTTTCAAAGGTTTTTTTTTTGTGTAATACACCACACCGATTATATTTTTCAAAAGATAATGACAACCCTAATATAAAATACAGTCATTTGAATGTTGAAATCATAAATAATCACAGGAAAGTCTTCTTCCAGTAACAAACCAACTGTCAACAATGATGCTTTATGTTTATGAAGACAGTACATCATATAATCTATTGTACGTGAACTATATGTGAGATCTGTGAAGAGTTGTTTTGATTTTTTTATGAAGTTTGAAACGGGAAGTCGATAGATATTTTCACGCACACACTGCTGCATTTCAATGAGACGATTGACATTTTCTTGCAGGGTGTTTCACATTATACCATGGTATAATGAAAGATTGTAAAGATGTGCCAGGTGTTGTAGTTTAAGAAGTTGTTTCATATTCCGTAAAATGAAAATAAACGATCGCAAATGAAATAACTTCAAAATTCAAAAATTTAAGTTTTAATAATTTAAACTATTCTGATCATTTACATAATATGGTATATCGATGCCTGAATCTGCAAGCTAGCCAACGCCATTTTTGTAAAATATACATGAACAACAAAAAACTTTAGTGAATGTGTATGTTACTGCATGAAGATGGCTTGCATCTGCGGGTGATATTACATATTTCAATATTTTTGTGAATTCTATGCTTTCTGTGTGTGATAAAAAAATTAAAGCTGAGTAATATTGCATCGAATTCGGTTTTTCGACCATGGGTGGAATCAGCCGGCTTACAGATTAAGCTATCGATATAGTTATTCTAGTTTGGATTTGAAAGCAAATTTTTTCTGTTTTTTTTTATAACCTAAATTATATTGGCCGATGTATATGATTTAATTATAACTTGAAAATGATTTAATAGATGAAATATGTTTCCAATACTTTTTATTATATACACATACAGAAATGATAGACGTAAAAAGAATTTAGAAATTATGATTGACGAGATATTGTATTTTCGTACTATTGTCATAGTTGAATTTTGTTTGGAGTCATTAAATAAATAATGGTGTCTATGGTTTGATTCTTTGATAATATGCCATGCATTTAGATGAAATTTTGTATAACTCTGTATATATAAATATGAAATAGGCATTAAACTTGCTACATATTATTAATAATAAGGAATTCTTTGTAACATATTATTCTGTTGTTATCCCAAAAGAAATAACTAATTCATTGGAAAAGGTTTATGTGTGTACAGTAGCCATGTTAAAATATTTCATTACTTCGTTTAACATTTCACTGTTTGAATTTTTTTTTTAAATTCTTTTATTGGCAGTCTATAAGGGGCCAGGTGGGTAAATTAAAAACTTATGGTTATGTTAAGCATTTGAATCTCCACAGTTTGAAGACCTATCCTGATTGATTTTTCACCAAAATTAGTTGTCACCCAATCACTCAATCCATAGAGAATCCATGTCCTACATTTTAAATATTTTATGCATGAACTGGTTTTTAATTTTGCTTCCGAAACACCAATTCAGCTGCCGATTTGGTATGCTTATCTTATGTTGACTTCTCACTAGATCATTGGTATTATAGATGAACATGTAAGCCTTTTCAATTATGAAATATAATGTTTATTTTTAATATTATAATTTGGGAGTATTCCGATACGTCTTTCTTAATTATTATCTACTATACATATTATATTATTAATTAGTAATTTAGCCTCATTTTTTACTTATAAATAGTTATTTAAATGATATTCTTATAAGGTATGACGTAGCTAGGTACTATATTTTTGTTTTTCGCAATGGTTTCTTAAGCAACTATTTATTTTTTTATGCATTATTTAATATTACACTATTGTTTAGTGTTGTATAATTGTTTATGGTTTTTAAGTTTTTTTTTTTTTTGAGATGACGTATTAAAATACTGTAAAATAAAAGTCGCATCACTGAATAACCTGTTTTTTTTCCATCCTACCGCAACCATCAAAAACATAAGTATCATTTAGACATAGTGTAAATAATATTAATAGAGAATTTCAAATGTTTTTGTTCCAATATTTTAAATTTTTGGAGAGTAGTAATAGGTTAGCTTGCTTATTTATTATGGCAATATTGGAACACTGATATTTTGAAACATGATAATAATGACTGACATTTGACAGTTTAACCTTCACTTGTAAGATCTTAATTTAATTTGAAGTATCCCTATACGCAATTTAATAAATATGCTTTATTAAGTTGGTACAGCCTATAGCTAAATGCATTATGAGACTGAATACATTTTCTGAAATATATTTTATATCTTGTTATATATATGGCAATCTTCTTCCTACTGGTGTGATTCTAGCGTCATGGAAGACTTTCGACAGGATGTATTCACCAAAATTAAAGACTGGCTTGATCTGGGAAAATCCAAAGCTTGTTTTCCATTGCTAAGAAAATAACAACTAGATCTTATAATTTTCTTGCTCTACCATGCCATAAGGCAATATACACCGCAAATTCTAACTGACAGAATTAAATATCTGACTTAATGTCTATTTCTATTTCTTATGTTAAGGATTTACAAATGAGGAAGCTTGACAAGTATATCATACTATAGGAAAAGAGAAAATTATAAATAAGGAATAAAAGACAAATATAAAAAAAACAAAATAATTTATTTCGTAATAGTACATGCTTGGAATTAATTATCGTTGAGTACAAATTATTTATCGGATGTTACCTACTGCTCCTAAAAGTATAGAAATTGGAAATAGCTGGCACAATATTGCAAATGAGAGAGTATCAATTAATATTTTTTTTTCTAAAACAAGATGTGGTTCATAAAAGTTTCTTCTGGTGAAACTAACAAATGAATATTTTGTCGCATGTATCATTGCTCCAGGCAACTCTTTAAGTAAGCAAAAATAATATAAATTTCTTGAAAAAAAGGTTATTCAGGAAATTAAAGTGTTACATTTTATAGTTAGGAAAATACAAGTAAACCTAATGCAACCTATTAAACTGTTGATAGATATATTAAGTAAAACGGAATAATTAAACATATCGGTGTAAGTTGAAGGTAGTTTTAGTAAATATACATTGACATCTATGTTCTGTTTTACCAAATTCAAAATCGGTGGTCTGAATTTAATAAATGATTGAAAAAGAGCACAGTTTATAATCATATAAATTGAATATATTGATATCCCGACTGGCTGTCAGTTATATTATTTATACAAGTATTTATGGAGTAAGCTTATGTTACACAACTTTAAGAATGTTTTATTGTACAAATAAAGTGAACAATATTTTTTTTTTTATATTCATTGCCTTGCGAAGAGTAGGAGTGTCATGTTGTTATTTGCGCTTCTTCCAATGAACATCTTAGAAATTATTTATTCTATAATCAATGTCAAAAAGATATTTGAAATAGAGTTGTATTATTCATTATCTTTGTACACTTCATTCATCATATGTTATTTGATTTTTTTCCTGCAACTGAAGTACGCCCACTTTCTACTTAACCGCTTGATTTCAGTTTTGATGCTGTGTAATGTATCATTATATTACAATCAATGAAATACAATACAGCATTTAATTAACTATTAAATATAATATGTATAAAATCAATTTATAAAAGAGACATCATATTTGAATATCAAATTTTGTAGCTGACACTATTTTGCATCAGGATATTTGTCATATATAAGAAACATTAATCTTAATTAATAACATTAAAATATATCCTTATCTCATTTCAATGATACTGGTTTAAATCTGTGAAGCTGGCAACCTGCTATAATTTAGTTTCTGCTTCGATTATCAGTATCTATGTTGTTACAATGACTGAAAGTCAAAGCAGATCTATTTCATTGTACAAGATCACTAACATATAAATTTCTCAGTGGGTATATATGCATATGACGTCACATTGAGTGAGAATTGTGTTTAAAATACACTCAAGTTGTTGTATTATATATTAGATAAATAATATGTAGCTGTAATTCAAAGTTCATCAAGAACTACAATTAGCTCGTTTATCATACTCTATAATGGAGGAAGATGATGACGTAACCTAACATTATACAGATAATTCATCATACTAGATTAGGTTAAGCTTGCCAATATTTAATGATTAACTGATAGTTGCTAACTTCACAGTATCATAAGTTTAATAGCTTTTTAAGTCTACCTGAATAATACATTATTTTATAAATGATTTATAAAATAAATCATTTATTAAATAAATGATTTATAAAATAAATCATTTA
>JAGVSQ010004365.1:0-19570 GCA_022683975.1 Rhyacophila evoluta
GAGGAGTATATGGATCTCCGCAATGTGAAGACGACTTGACAGATTATTTTTTACCCAACAAAATAATTTTGACGAAAACCAAATGATATTTTTTTACGTTATCACTTGTATATGGAAGATATGGGTCTCTCCACTGTTACGAATTGTTTTTCACGACTGTCGGCTGTCAGAATATCACTCAAATTGTTTTCATTATGCTACATTTGTTTTATGATTATTTTATGCCAACATGGGACTTGAACGCGTGGCCTATACTTATAGTATCCAGCTTGCTAGATACGCCACCGAGGTGACGTGCATAATTTATACACATTAAAAGATATGAGGATTTAGAATTTAACAAAATATTCTGTTTTATAACTATTATCGAATGGTTAATTAACGACTTTTATTCAGATTTTAGAAGATTTTTAGGACTGGTAGATGACGCAAGATCGAGGATATTTTTTTATAGCCAATTGAAACCAAATAAAACAACTTCGAGTATATGCAGATAAGTCGTAATAAGTTTAAATATTGTATAGTGCTTAAATATATTAATAAGTTTGTTGATCTATAATATGTTTAATATACTGCTTAAATTTACACAGCGTCATTGCTATACTGAAGCTATTCATTAAATACTATTTATTTTGTTTTGGAATGGATATAAACATACCAGTTTTCTTCAGATTACATTAACGAATTTAAATAATCCTGCTACTAGGGTTATTATATTGATTAAAATGTCTTATTTTTATGGATAATCTTCAAATTTACATTGATATTATAATAATAAATATTCTGATGACGCACAGACTCGTATAATGATAATGAGCTTCGATATCCAGACTATTGACAAGCAAAACACGCCATTGGATTCTTATTTCGCTTCTATATCTATTACCATCCTGACGAAGGTTTTCCTCTCTCTTACTCTCCTTGCTTCGTGATCTTTTTGATCTTTGTTAATCCAGACCTAACTACGATGACACTCTGGTCACTTTTTAAATCTTAGGTGCCACTAAGTAACTGAAAACGTTATCATAAAAACGTGATTACTTTGTCTTTGAGCGATATGTCCGCTACATTATGATATTTAGCCAACTTTGTAACGTCGCATCCGTAATTACGTCACCGAGTGTTATCCTTTTTTGTCTCTAAATGTTATGCCCAATTTGCATAATTAAATCCCACACTGTAACTAGAAAAACGGTTCGTGCAATAAATCGTCGATAATGAATTTCAAAATGTACTCGATTTTTAAATATGCAAAGTTAAAATTTCAACACTCATTTCGAAAAATATATCATTAACATCAAATAATAAAATATTACAACCGTTATAATAATTAGGTATTATCAAATTTAATAATAAAACAATACTTATGGAGATCAAAATAATGCTTAGAATAGTTTTATGGTTAAATCTGTTCCAATTTTAAATTCAATTATAATTTACAATGCAAAGTCAGTCAATGGATAGTATTAATTACAATAGATGGGAAACTGGAAAATTAAAGGGCCATACAATGTTATTAATGAAAAAGTTTGGTATATGGTTATATAAGATTATAACGAAATTATCATTTAAATAACTTTATAGGATACTGCTGAAACTATATGATTAAATTTAGCATATTGAAAAGGGAGAAAATATTTTCTATTTGATACCGTTACATAAAATCTCCTTTTTGTTCGTTGAAATAGTAAAAGAATAATTAATTTTCACATATATATTAAGTATTGCGATGTGTTGTATTTTAAACCAGTGAAAACTCCTGTTGTTAATCGAATAAAAAATATACCTCTCATCACTACTAACGGGTTGTAATAAACTCACGCTAAAAAAATAGTTGTTTGCCATCCGAAATATTTGTCGTTGACAATATTTTAACGAGCAAAATGCTCTGTCAAGCAATATTGTTTGAAATGTTGAAGCGTGGAAAATGAAGGTAATTACTACAGATATTTACATGATAAAAAGACCATGCTCAGTTACAATTACAGTTGAATTACAATTTTGTTGAAAATTATTTAATCTTTGGCCGAATTATTAGTAAAAAATGAAAGGGCGATATTTTTGTTGAGACGACGAAATATCTAGGCTATGAATTGCCTACGATTATCGTTAATAGTCTCTGGTTTTTGCCAGTCATTAAGTAGCCGATTCATGTATTCATAAGTTTAACGATACGTGAACTTCCATTGCAAATATTATCATATCCATACACACATCATTTCATCGCTCATTGTTTAATATGGGCATATGAGCCTACACTAAGGGTTACCATAATAAAGTGACTAGAACATAGGAAAACGGAGCCAACTTAACCTAACCTTAAAAGACGAAACATTCCCAAAATTAAAGCGCGGAAATATCTGATACATTAAGAAGAAGAAAATCTCAATAAAATGTACTTTTTGTATAAATTTATATACTATAATACGTTGTAGACTAATTCTTGAAGTAAAACTAGAAAATTACTTTACATTTTTTATTACATATTCAGACAATTAAAAAATAAGAAAAAACACTCAAAATAACGCTGAGCGTTGAAAAAATACGTAACCTTTATTTAAAGTTAGGTGCTTTTTTACATATATTTAATTTCGTAAAGTCTTGTTATTTTTCAAGTAACTACGTACATTTAGAAAAGATATTTAACACAAATTAATATAAGAAAAACTGAGAAAGTCACAAATGTGTTACCTATATCTTTATCATTTCTTTTCCATTACATAAAGTAAATCAGTGCTGTAAATTTAATGAATAAAAGGGATAAGCGAAAACTCAGATTTTTTAGATTTAAAAAAAAGAAGGAGGAAAATATAATATGTCCCAAAAAAAGAGGACGTATGGTAACCGTATATTGTATTATTTTTGTACCTATTACATCATCCATAATAAAATATTCGGATAGAGGAAAGTGTGTCTAGGTTGCTATGGAGCAAATATACGACACATATTATCACAATGATAAGACATGATACGCTCGCATACACACACTCAGAGAATTTAATCAAATACTATTTTATTTCATCCAACTGATGACTATGCCAAGTATCATTTATTACTAGTGTGCCACTTGATTTTTACTATCATTTTTAAGTGGATATTGTTTCAGATCTGATGATATAGGACATTAGGACATACCAATGCTGGATTAAAATCAATAGGAATACATATTAATGTAAAGCGCTTTGTTTCATTCATTTTACAAAGTGCATAGTGCATTATTTTGATTGTAAGTGTGCTTGTTTATTTTTAATATCAAAACGTCATATTTTTAGGATATAAAATATTTGTATGTGTGGCGCAGCATTAAGATCGACTATAACCCAAGAAAAAACATGGATTCGATCGATTACTTCATATGTAATCCAAACTTATATTTGGTTATTTATACATTTAAAAAATGGTTATTATAATAGTATCCAGCACAAAATTATATTTTCACCGTCAATTTTGTTTTCCGATGCCGAATTGCAAGTCCCATGCCACACCACATGTAATCACACATAGAAGCAATTAATTGTCGTAATGAAAAGTAAATCCTACTAGAAATCGTTTGTTGTATAGCTTATATGATCACTATCACTACGTGATTATATAACAGACGCCCTCGCCGGACGAGCAACTTAACACACGACCTGCGACGATATTTTGTCGAATAAAATTAACACTCATAGTATTTTTTCAGCTTGATTGACCTTTTAACAATATTGAGTAGCAGTCTATGTTTTACAAATACATTTAAAACCGGAATTAATATAAGTAACTAAATTGACTTTACTTAAAATATTACTATAAATCACACACAGGTGGTTACAAGTCAACGACCTCGCCGTACGTCATAATCTAACAACTAGTCTAAATCGCCTGAATATTTATAAGAGATAAATGTTTTTATAAAAGGTAAACATGTTATTTATTTGATTCGCTACCAGTATGAATCTTCTTATCCGTTGTGACATGAAGTATGATACCGCAATCGACATGGACCCTTAATAATAATTTTGTCTAATAACGACGCTCCAAATCTCGGTCCTGGTCTATTTGCTCCTTTAGAATTTATGAATATGAATATGTATGTCAGTAAAAAAAAAAGTTGTTGGAGCTTTGTACGCGAAAGCTTTCGTATTAAAGTGACGACTTTGTTAAAGGTGTCTCTCGTGTGTTGGTAATATATTTTTGTTCTCGCGCAGGCTTTGCTCATAGCTAAACCTATCCGCTCCTATGCTGTTCTCTGCTATATATTGTGATTATATGAGCTGAATATCATGTATACAAATATAGAAAGGGCTGTATAAAAAAATATCAAAACGTTATGGCAAGCGATGTTTTCTCTACAAGGTTAGTTTTAGTTAGTTAAAGTAAGAAGCGTGCATATTCTAGTCCACGCCAACCAAGGCCATGGAAAGCTGCTCCTGGAATACTTCTGGCACTCGAGCGCACCCCGTTCGTTACGCCACAATATGCGCCAGCATGGCAGAAGAGGATAAATCTAAAACAACACTTCGACTGTTTAAATTAAAAGCATCGGATGTCGTCAAATATCTCAAACCACCTGTGTTTTATTTGCAATTATGACTGTATACAATATGAAGAAAGAGAAAAAAAAATATCTCTAGTCACGACTACTTGTATTGATAAGACACGTACAGAGCATGGTCGATTATGCGCCGTGCAAGAAGTTCATGGTTGAAGGCCATTGAGGGCAAAGATGTGTTCACAGCCGAGGTTTGGGCGGCATCAAGGTAAGCCAGCTTCGACTACTAAGAATCGGCGCAAGTCTGAAAACTTTTTGCCATCACACGTGTGTCGAATAAATCCGTTGTTGGAATAAATATTATAGTAAATCATTGTAACGCTTATTTCCGGCCTCGAAAAAATATTTAAAAAATACGAATTGTCGTTATAAGATTGGTTTATCGAATAGACAAAATGTCAAATGTTCAGGAAACGAAAAACAAATTTCATTAAATGACATAAATGTAATATACCGTTTTTCTACGTTATTGTAAACTATCAATAGAAATAGTCCACCCCAACTTATTAAAAGTTTATAAAAATACACGAAGGTGCATGATCTTTTTTTGTAAACCATATGATTGTTATACTATATTATATTATGGAAAAATAGAATTACAGTGTATATATTTTCTTTTTCAAATGACGCACCGTGGATATTCAATAAACCAATCCTATTACGACGGAATGTCAATAATGTTCCATGCAATATATGCATGAGCTAGTATTTAATTGATGGAACTCCATCTGAAACGTTTGTGTTGTTATATTCAATTAATGTTTATTGCGTATTACTTTTATGGAAACAATGCATAAGAGTGCATGAATTGCAATGCATTTAAAATGACACACCGCAATTTGAAATTTGTGAATTTCACGGTTTTATGGTATTTTATATTGTCGTTTAAATGTATTAAGGCGCTCTTCATTATGTTATTTAGTGCATTAACGTGTTAATATTTTAGATGTATTGTTGTTTGAAAACAGAGAATCGTTTAATGTAAAGTAAGTAATCAGTACATGTAATATAATTTGGAGATAAGGATCCAAAAATAATGATGCTTAATTTATCAATCAGATTTCAGCTAAAAAAAAAAAATACATAAAAATAGCCACTAAGTTGTGATTAGAAATTAGAAAGCAATTTAATGAGCAAATTATGTTATCAGTGTCGATGGTAATTTTGTGTCGTTGTACGTTATTATTAAATATAACAGAAAGTTCGAAGGTACTACTATCCTACCGCAAACAATGAAAATACGACTCGGCTTTGAGCAGTGGACCGTGAAATGAAAACAGTCAATACCTACAAATAAATACTGTGGCGATTCAATATTGCTGTAATTGGTTAAATGTCACATAATAATACAATAACAATAAAGGTTTTTTTAATAAAATAAAATATCTGGCAACATTTTTCGGACGTTTCTGCGGCGGTTCTTTGACATGCTTCATCAAGTTGTTGCAATAAACCTTTGGTCTCAATGTAAATTTTATTAACTTCAAATTTTGGTTCATACGATAAACCGGAAAATTACTCGGTGTACGTCGTATTATATCATAAAGAGTGGCCAGACTGATTATCGACATCGACAAAATGATCATAGTTATTTAAATTGCGGAAGCGAACTAACTTTAAGTATTCTTCTTCGTTATGTGTATATTATTATTAATACCATATGTATTTTTTAGACTGTTGAAAATTAATATATAAACGTTTTTCTTAGTTTATATGATTCCGCTGAAGTTCGCTTTTAAATAGGAGCATATATTTCATGAGAATATTAGAGCTTTTCCATTCATCGTACTATCTTAAGCATGCCTTGTTTTATTTTCTACTTTTACACTCTAGAAATAATGATAATCAGATATAATTAAAACACTCTAATCCTGCTGTATGAAAATTTCGAAAGTGTCGAATCCATAATATGAATAAGGAAGTTTTAAAGATTACATATTACATTATATTGACATGTTACAATATTATTCAGTGTTGAAACATAAACTAAAACATACTAAATTATGAAGGAAGTGGTAAATCTTGCTTAAAAATATAGAAACATGGAGAGAATAAGCGCACTTCGAGTTAGTTTATTGAACCAACTAAAACATTCTAAATTATTTGAGCCAAGTTATGTTTATTATTTGCCAGATGATTTCCATATATGTATCATAATGTAGTTATCCTACTGATGGAATAAACATGCGTGTACATCAACGCTACAGGGTATGTCTTCCAATAATGATGTAAGGTGAAAGTTTATGAGTATAAAATATATCAAGGAATAATATAAATAAATATTCTTGAAACGCGGATAAATGGTTATGTGATTCAATTACATTGAAATGTCAAGTCATAATATATATACTATAAAAAGACAATAATCTCAGATCTTTCAGAACGCAAAGAAAGAGGCAGGCAGGATTGACGTTCTATCGAGGCATCTGCAGCACGTATTCGAACTAGTTCAGTATCTCCACAGAACTTTTTATGAAATAAAATTAATGAGTCATTTGTTTTAGCCTATAATGCTCCATTTTCCTCAACTATTTAACCTTTATAAGTTTTCAAAGATCAACAATCGAATGCATGCGGCAAAATGAATGCGTTTAAAAAGTGGCATTTGATGTATAAATAATAAATCTATTGATTGCTTTTGAAATACAGATTATCGAATATAGACTAGCCCATGGATATATTTACGATATTGAAACATAATATGTTTATCAAAAACGATTATAAAGATAATCCAACACCTGCGTTTCATATTTTTCAGAAATCTAGGACAAGATAATGTCAGAAGTTTTTTTGGGTCAGGATGATTAATTGTTATTTATGAAAGAGGCATAGTTTTACGAAAACGAAAATACTGTGCACATTTTTGGGTCAAAGCTTTTGTTTACAATAGAGTTATGACTGTGTAAGGTATTGTTTTTGTATTTTATAACACGTCTCATATTTTTAGTTATTTACTTCTTTCGGGGGTAATTAACTATCATGTTTTTTTTTCCACTTTAGGGCAATGGCTCTGAATAACCCGAATAGTTTTATATGAAGGTTATTGAAGTCACTTCCTGAAAGCAGCTTACATAGGCGCTTTCTTTTTATCGGAGTCTTAATCATGTGTGATTTCTTTACGATATTTTCCCTCGAAATAATCAATTCCTACAAGAAATTAAATCGCACAGTGTTCGTTATTAGTATTAAGATTGTAATCTTTGCGTGTGGTGATAACGCTAGATAATTTATCACACCTACACGAATCAAAAATACGATAATATATAGTATCTTAAATTATACGCATACAAGTAAAATGAATTGCACATGCATGAATTTGCGACAGCCGCTTCAGGATACTCAATCATAATAGCACCTAAAGAGGACCTATCGTTAAAACAACCTCTGTCACATTTCCCTCAGAAGAACTTAGGCGTGGCCTGCGGTTTTCTCGCAAGTAACCTAATTCCATCGTCAATAAAAACTGCTAAATACTATCCACAAAAAATACCTGGTCAAGCTATATTTTTGGAATATGTACCTATACCTGTAAAGATATCAAAAGCTTAGATATCGATGCCATTGTCGACGAAATCCGGTACCCACATAACGCACACATAAATTTGTGACATATTTTAAAACTGAGTCGGATTTCTTGACTGCACCAAAATTTGTTGAAAAAATCTTGAAATTATGTTACGTTTTGATTGGCCGTTACAGAGTTATGTTAAATGATAATATACCATTATTTTGAAACACTGGTTGGAAAACTCTGATGTCGTCCAACGGTAATGTTTTTAATAAATAATTATTTTTTTGATATGCGTATTGCAAATCTTTGTACCTGCATTTTCATTACTGCAAACATCAGTATAATTTATTAAGCAGGTCTTAATAAGTAGCGTCCCAAGGAAACACACGACCGTAAAAAAAATTAAATACGCATTCCTAACAATGATGTATCTTCGTTAGAATATTTGAATAGAAATACCTGAAAAAACATAATTTGACTTGAAATGTAACTGTATGCGCACCGGTAAATGTTGCTTTAAAAAATTGGAGCTATTAAATTTGTTAAACTAATTAGAATTGTCTGAGGTTTCATCAATTATTATTGGTACTTACGAAATTCTCCCTATTATTGAATTTATGATATTTTTGTAACTAACTTCAAGCAGTCATTTTTTGATCAAAATAAGCTGATGGTCACGCGCTCATTTATTTTGAACAATTATTCTGATTAAATGCATGATACATGATTTTCAAAGACTTGATCGATTGGATGAAACTACACCGTGTGAAATAAAATCCATCAAGAATAAAAAACATAAAATGGAGATCCATTGTACATTACTGCCTTGGAGACATGTGTAATTACATAGTTGTTTGTATTTAACTCAATTAGATCCGGTGTGATAACTTCATTGTGGTTAAGTATTGTAATACATATTGTGGTAAGTACGGTACTTACCAGTAGATGCTACGTTTTAAAATACCATCATAGAAATCGAGTTACAGTAGCAACACACATATACATATTATGTGTCAGTATATTTAAGTTATTGCTTTTACTTCTCAAACGGCATTGCATTTAACTGCCTATCGCCACGAATCGTCACTGTTCATTATTGCAATGAATTTTAATTGCAGATACATATTAATATTAATATAATTCGTGATTTGGCAAGAATTGAATTCATTTATGCGTAAGACGTCCTGTGTAACTCATTTGACAAGGTTGTTCGGTGCACAGCTGGAATGTCACGTGGCTTAGGTAGTATATTGTATTTGATTTAAATTTAAAATTGTTGCAGTCCATGATGAGCCCTGGTGTCCTCTATTCAAGCTCCAGCTAACTATTTTAGTTGTGCGTCGCTGAAAATAGGAACTTACATGCGTTTTTAATTCGTAAAGCCTTCGTAGTTAAGGTCTACCGCCACCTTGTTTCATACAGTAATCATAATGGCCAGCCTGTTCAAAAAAACTACAATATATATTCTTCAAACAGCACGGAAAAATACAAATCCTGATAAATTTATTAATATCGCCATGTAAACTATTATCTATCCCCATTCCCGTAGTCATAGTTTGTTATGACAGTACGGAATGTGTATCTCAGAAATTCGATCGAAGATTTTTTTCAAAAATGTTTTTGTAACTTTTTTGTAAATTTGTTAATTTCTGGAGTCCATGGCGCTCATTTTCCATTTTTCCGACCACATATCAGGACATATTAGAATATTAAATGTTACGTAAAAATGTTTTTCTAAAACACACTAATTCAACATATTCAACCTGTGTTATGCAAATGGTTTACGTAAGCTTAAAAGAAATCAGAATAAAACTTAAATATCATAATACATACTATTTATTCCTTCCAGATATAACATTTGATCATCCGAATTTGTTTCGTGGTTGCATTTATGACATAATAAGTATGAGGCGTTCAAAACTTAAACTAAAACATTAAAAATTAACAAAACAATTAAACAAAAAAAAGAGGTACTAAGTAAAAATAAGAACTAAGAATATCTACGAGTAATTATTTATTTTATATAATATTACAACGTCTTGTATAATAAAATTTGAAATGATTTTATGTGTGATTAATGCTATTTTGATTTTGTTTTTGGATTATTCTATGATGGATTTAAATTTTATGCCAGAGTAAGCATCTTTTTTCTATAAAAACTGAATAAATAATAATATTTTTTTAAATTTAATCTTTGGGTGTTAACGGAAAACAAAACATTAATCAGTCAATAAATGAATCTCATTTTTCGTAAATAGTTTATTATTTTACCACTAAGGAGATAACGTAATTTATAAATAAATTTTAATTCCTTTTGAATAATTATTAGATAATCTCCCAAAACTGGGACATCCTTAATTTAAAAGTATAATTTCCTTTAATCGAAAAATATCGCACTGGTCAACAAACATATATTTAAATGCCTAAAACTAGGGTCGCCATTCGGATTTTATAGGCCTTTTCACGGGAAGTACCTGTTTTTATAATGTTGTATTTAATTATAATCGTAAATTGAAAATAAGTAATGTTCGTAGATCTAGATATCATCATAATCTAATACGTCCGGTATAATATGATTATATTATTTGAATAATAATGATTCATGAGCGTCGTTTTTAAGTCTATTGTGGCGCCTTCATTTTCACCACCCGTGTGCATGCCTTAACTTTGTATATAGGCACGCGACGCGCCTGTCTATATAATTGTATTTTAATGCATTGAGATATTTTTATGTGTATATTTATATTTTATTCACAAGCTTAAATATCACGCTTACATATTAAATTATTTAACAAAATGTATAAAGAAGATTGTGAAATTATTTTTATATTACAAATTAAATATAAATTTTCGCATTCCAGAATCAATGGATAAAGGTTAATCAACTAGTCAAAATGATAATTAAAAACAACACGAGGTAGTGTTTGAATATGGATTGGCTCAATGCATAAAAATCAATTCTAGAAAAAATAGTTACGACTGATTTAAATTAATAACACAATATCAAGAATTAAAATACTATTTGAGGTGATATTCAATTTGTGAATAATATTTGGTTTATTATTATATTATCAAAGTCCACTATTCAAAAAATATCGTTTGTATATTTATGTAAGAAAAATGAATGGCGTCCAATTTTCGTTAGATTAGACTTATATGCGTGTGGACTAATCCGCTAGTAGTGATGGCAATAGCTGAGTAGGCATCTCTAGTACATACGCACAAATCGAGGGGGATATTTCCAAAGTGAACACATTCCACTATGTCAAAATTTAAAAGAAAAAAATTTAAACACGTGTACGTTTTTTGTGTAAAATAACCACATAACATCTTTTTAAATAAATATTTTTGAAATGAAATTTTTCCACAAGCTTGCATACTAAATTTTTATCTTACACAAAGAAAACGTGTTCAAAAATCATCTCATCATAATGGAATAAATTCGCTTCAAAAATATCTTCCCGAACATTAAATTTACACTCTTTTGCTATTTTACATGACGTTGTAAATTTCTTGAATTTATAATAATTTTCAATGTTAAATGATTGCGATGAATAAATAAGGTTCACTGTATTTTTTTTTGTGAAAGTACCTATCTAATATTTATATAACATTGAATATACTAACTAGTCTCTGCAAGAAAATTGGTTTCTGTTTGAGTATCTATCGTCTCGTCCAGAACCAACACTATTTTTCCACAGTGTTGTAACTTGTAAATGAAATTATAAATAAAAATAACATAATAAGACGATTGCAGAATATTAAATCGAAATGTGACGCGTTTATCTTTTCGTTATTATTTCCGCAACTGTTTGGAATGCCATATAAAAGCGGCTTAACAAATATTGTTGTGATAGTCCGTGTCATCAATTCTCAAAAATCCTTGAATTGTAGTGTAGCAATTTTTTAAGAATCTATCAATAATATTGTAAAAACGGCATGTAATTACGAGCATTTTGCGGTTGTAGTTTGTAAATCCTGTTTTATTTCAATATCACGATGATTCAGCGTTTTTTGACGATTTAAATTGACTAAGGTTAATATGTAAACATAATGCCAATTTT
Source organism: Rhyacophila evoluta (assembly GCA_022683975.1). Lineage (NCBI taxonomy): Eukaryota > Metazoa > Arthropoda > Insecta > Trichoptera > Rhyacophilidae > Rhyacophila > Rhyacophila evoluta. The sequence goes on from JAGVSQ010004365.1 coordinate 12,107, forward strand.
TATTGTATGAATGTCGAGCCTGGAGTATGACGGAGAGATAAGAAACAGCTCTTCATATGTTTTCCAAGCGGACGTATGCCCGCAAAAACTCAGTTATTTGATCAGTTTAAACACAAAAAAATGTCCCCCGATGACCGAAAGCTTATCGGTACGCGTTTCAAAAGTTGCAGGTCCAAATTCCATACTGGATTTTCAAAAAATTAAAAAATACCAAAAGTGTAAGACTTGTGGCCTAAGAAGTTGAGCAATTTTCCGACGAACAATATTCGCGAAAAACAATCTGCAAAGTCTTTTCGATTTAGAGGTTAATAAACTCCATTTTTGGAGTGGGAATCTTCACACTACTGAGTTCCATATATTATCACACTTTTAGAGTGGATATGACGAAAAGACCTAGACTAACATGTGATGGTATTTGTCGTGAGAAATCTAAATTTAATGATGTTTTATGAAATAATACGGCCTATTTTGCGCAACTTTTGCATTCACCGAATTTAAATTAATTTTGTGAATTCTCGATTCTCACAGGAAAGTTAAATAACGTTTATTTTTATGCCGAAGTTTTGTAAAAAAATCAAAAAACATAAACAGTGTAATTCTTTCAACAGATAATATATTATGAACAAATAAATAAATAACTACTGGCGCTTGATGAATTCGTTTCTGAACTCAAAATTGTGTAGCTTATGAAAATCCATATGTGTTTTATCAATGTAAACTTAAACATCGTTAGTTGATAAATCTTTAGATAAGCACTATAAGTCAGTGGTATTATTACTTATTTTTATTTTACTTAATTGAGTGATGTTAATTTTACCGTATATCACCTACTAAATATGTCCAACATCCACCCGTTCTTACACTGAGTATTAAATCTATGTTTTCAAACTGGACGCTGAAATCTTCTAAGGGGGCGATATTGGTTTCAGAAGCATTTGGTGGGCGTTCAGGTGGTCCAGGGTCGGTGGCTTCTTTTGGAAGAATTTAATATTAAACATTAAACGAGCTTAAAAAAGAGTAATCTTTAGATACCAAAAATACATTATGAAATAATAGATAGTCACACATTAGCTAGTAGAGCGGTAAGTGAGAGACTTATTTTTTTGAAAAGGGGACGTTGGGCCAAAAAAGATTACTAATCCATAGATTCTAGCGTACTACGGATCTTTGATATCGAGAAGCAATCTACTTTATTGGAATCGAATGTTGTGGGAGTAAAACATGTTTTATCAACTCTTCAAAATGGCCATTTAAAGAAACTATATAGACACATCACATTCACACATTGTGAAAGACATATGTATCTTTAAGAAGATTGCGTATCAGTCGATCATTCAACCCGCATTTAGGATTTCAGTATGGAGAAAGAAAAAGATTAACAAGTCTACATAAATTAACAGACTCTCTTAAGTAACATATGTACATGAATGGAAAATAGAATTATGAGAAGGCAGTTTTGTTCAGCTAGAACCTAGACTGATTTGACTTAAGACAACTGGATAGTCTATGTATAATATAGAAAATGGTTTGTATGAAAGTATTAATATTTTTGGAATTTTCAAACAAAATCGTTTTTTTCCCGTTGATTTTGTCGATATAAAATAAAATATGCGTAATTTTATACTAATAATTGGAATTCATATTTATTATAGATGTCCTAAATTTATTTTAATGTAATACGCATTATTTTTTTGACATTGAATTCAACGCTAAATATACAAATATTGAGAAATCTTTTATGCAAATGAAGAATTAAAATCTGAAGGGCATTCATCATTCATCGGAAAATACAAATTATTATGAGATTAGCAGGTTGACAAAAATATACTATATATATATGATATACTCTTACATTATTTTCTGAGTTACGTTCTAATGAAACATGCATTTATGTGTTTATATTTGTGGTAAAAGTGTATCGGTAGTGTTTGTTTCCAATAATAATTATAATTAACAGCTTTCGTTTTCCAGAAATTTATCAGATATATTGAAATGTACAATGATTTCTTAATTTATTTTGCATAATATAGAAAGCAAAATGAGAGAGTGTAAATTTTTACTTCTTATAATTGAAATTTCGTCGTTTTCAAATGTGATTTGTCCTATTTTAAATTATCTGAATCCCTTGTTGTTACGGCCTCTTTCTTTTAATAGCATTCTTGCGATACTGAATTAATAACAACAGCCAATGCTCGATTGTTTAACCTTGAATAGAACGTTAGTTTGAATTTAAATTCAATTTATTGAATACACAGTGCGCGCTTAGTAGCCGTAGGCTGTCTAAATACTCTAAATGCATTACGAGACGGGTGAAATTTCTGACGTCTATTTAATGTGTGTCATTGTGTAATTGTAAGTACTTCCTGATCACCTGCAGCTAACCTAATTATCGGTCCTGAAAAATATCGTCACTTACAAAACGTTCAATCCGTAATAGTATTTGATTGTAATCGGATTCTATTGCTATATGTTATCGTAGTTCTCTCCACGTCCGGATACTTGTCGTAATGCCCGAAAAACCAGCGTCTAAACAAGCCCTGCGTAGGTTTATAACAGGCTAATTTATATTAATAGTACACAATCAACTTATAAGTTGTAGTTTTCCGACATTTTTACTGTGCAATTAACACCAAGTTCAATATCAATTTAAATTACTAATGTCCATGCTAAATTAGTATTGCAATTACAATGGCGCAAGGATCAAGGCTTTAAAGTACGTGCTATTTTAATGAATATGATAAATTCATATGTTATAAGTAAAAATATAATATGTGGGAGATTTATATTTGGCGGCCCTCAGTATAAACAAACGAATAAGTTCGGTACGGCAGTACTCTACAAGGTCATTTTTCGGCTGCTCTACTTATAGGGATAGGTTAAGTCTTGCCAGACGAAAGAAAATCAATAGGCTTATAGTTGCCAGATTCAAAAGATATTATTATTACCTGTATTTTCCATTGTAATATTATTGCAATTATATATTCTTTACGAGGTCTTTAATCATTATGTGCATAGAGAATTGTAAACATTTTACATTTACATATATTTTTTTAAATTATCAAACAAAATATAAATATGTACATTATTTAGTTTGGATTAAAATACTGACAGTTTCCATATCCATTTTTCCTATTGTTATCATACTTTGGAATGCCATTGGTTTTAAATAGTAACGAAGTGTTTTATTTAATTTTCTGTCTATCTAGCAACAGTTATTATAGGGTCATATACCAAGACGTAACAAACGTAAGGTATTCTTCAAAGTTGTATATGATACAAAAAAGATGCGGATCGTAGTAGAAAATGCACGATATACAATAATAAAAAATAGGCACTCATCACGAACAAAGTCTACCAATAAATAATGCAATTGTAACAAAAAGAAATGTGAAATTAACGAAATCACTCCCACTTGGCAACTATAATTTGGATATTTTTATCATTTGGTAGATTTTGTTTTGATATTAATGTACTGTCAAATTATCAAAACCGAAAAATACGTTACTTATATTTGAAAACATATTGAAAAATGTATATATTACGTGATAAGTCACTCGAAAATATTATGAAAATCGTTCTTTTTGACTCACATTGTGTAGATTATTTTGATAAAAAAAACTTACTTAAACTTAACCCCGATGGCAAAATAGTTATCAAACTAATTTTGGTTTTTAAAATTGTGTCCGTTTTCATCACGATAATTTATATATAAATTATCATTATTGTGATAATAGCTGATATGTATAATTATATACACATTGGACATAAAATTCCTATTATTGCTGTAGATATAATGATTGATTACTCACTTGTAAAATTACAGAGTAAGTAATAAAGTGTTGTTATATATTTTTCACCGTTAATTCTTAGTGGATATGTTATTTATTATCAATACCGGTTTTTCCAGTAATTCTTTCTTTTCTGCATCGGTTAAAAACGTATAACAAATAAACGTTCATTTAAAACTGTGTTCTTATTTTCGCGCAAAGAAAATAAAATTAATATCATCAAAGATTATCAATGATATGTGGTGTGTGTGCTAGATACATAGTATTATTTTCTTTATGTAATAATGTAAATATGGCAACATTGAACTCTATACCTAAGGGCCAAGCACGTGGCATGCTGAAAATGAAAGCAACCAAGAAAATCATACGAAATGTAAGCTTTGCCCAGGCTTTATAGTCGAATTAGTGCAAGATGAACGCTTTGAAAATAATTGAACTGTGATATTACAGAGAAAATGTTTGATCGTCCAAAAAATATGGGATGAAAACATAAAAAATAGCAATACAACAAAAAGTAACAATTATATATCATATATAATATTATATATTTTAGATAAAAAGGATTTTATTTATAGTAACGAAAAATAAGGTATTTGATCTTATAGCATGGTTATCAACATTTAAACAATATAATAAAACACAATTCCATAAAACAATACTTCAGGAAAAAACACACTGTGATTTTTTGTGGCACTTTGCTATGAAGTAAAAATCATCAAGTTAATCGTAATTTTAAAAAAAATATAGAAGATTAATGGGATTTTTTCATCAATAAACATAAATATTTTTCGCTTATAGATATTATTTTCGGATATAAATATCAAACAACATAACTATTATATTTGAATAACTCATGTCGCAGAACATGTTTTAATAAATTACGCAATGAATTCCATTTGTTTTTAAAAGCTACATAATAAATATTTAAAATATGTGTCATCTACACTGGAACCGCAAAAAATCATCCCGTGAACCGCGGATTGGTCATAGCTGATACGGAGTTGAATAATTTTCCATTTCCTTTGAACTGTATGTGACCATTCATAATAAATAATCTGACTACTATGAAGTTCATGTCTGAGAAAGAGAGTTATATTTGTATATTTTTACTCTTAAAAGTATGTAGATTAAAAAAAAATATGTTAACATGAATCTTCAACAAAAGGCGAAACACTTGACATACTAACCTAACATCGGTTTTATGTCACATAGCAACAATGAATGATATGAAGTTTATTCGATACACAAAAAGCGATGAGAAAAAAATAAATTATTCAACAACATTTATCATCATGTCATACTTAACGTATAAGTATATTTACAAAACTAGTGATGTTTTAATCTTAGTTATCACAATAGTTACAAATTAGATAGGTCATGGCTTCCATTAAAGTCTCTCTTTAAATTCATATTTAGTTAACCCGTTATTCGATGTGATGCCAAACAATTTCTTTATCCACCACAAATGGAGAAATGTGAAGATATTTGCAGTGAATTCGCAAAAGTATTGTAAAAATCTTAAAAAGAAAACTGTCAATGATATTACGAATAGGTACGGAATGTTTTGATATGATATAATACTGATAATAATAACACTCTTAAAAATGATTTAACCGATGAACGGGTATGCAAATTTCTTCACAATGGCATACAAGCGTTTATAATACGAGTCGTTGAAGCATCTCAAAGATGGTATTATGTTATAAGTGCCATACCGAGAAGAACTATGGCTCGAGACTGCTTGCCGTCGCAATAGAAATGAGACGTGACCCGAGATTTATTATTTAATCAGACGAATTAAGAGATGAATGAACCGTTTAGGCTTTATTGTTAAATTTGACTAATAGTGAAGACTCAGAAACATTAATCAGACAATTCGTACCATCGCTTAATTCTGGTGTCAATTTCTAGTCAAACAGTTTATTTCAGCTGAACTGAGGAGTTTATCAGGAATATGTATTTTTTTTGGTTTTTTTTTTATATTTTTCAGATTGCATAATACAGATATTTCTACACATAAAAGTACCGAGTTATATAAGCAGTGCTTATTAAGACTTTAAACTATGTTGCTAATTTTTTTGTGCATAACATATAAACATCATTGGCGTAAAAAAAAAAGTTATTCATATAAGTTAACATACTTAGCGTAGAATTAGAAACACTAAGTATATACATACATGCATGTAGGAGTAGATACAATATAAATACTCTTTCAGATAATGAATGTATATTTTAGGAGAATTAAAATAAACTGCGTATTTTTGTTACTGTGTGTATAAAAACACATAGTAACAAACTTACTTTGACAATGTCAGCACTGAGTTTATAAAATATGTATACGTACATCAAATAAGAGAAAATGTATTTAAACCTTATTGTAAGATGATTTTTTAAAATATTGTTTTCATACGAAGTTGCACATGAGAGATTATTAGCTGTTAGGTTATGGATGCATTAGCTGTTACCAACCTTGCTTGATATAATGTATGGGTACTCGTATAGCTGCGAGGGTGGTGGGTAAACCAGACAACTACATCGAGAATTTACGTTAGTTTAGTTAGTTTTAAATTCAAATTTACAGAAAAAAGTTATTTGTGGCTAGAGGTCCAACGAATCATGAAAAATTGTATTACTCGTACTTGTAATAAAAACTATGTTAATATTCACCATCGATTAAAAATATTAGGTTCTTTACTATCTACGATACAAATAAGTATAGTATATATTTCAAAGCAGTTTTATTATATAAGAAATATTTTTAAATTAACTACAACCAAAATACTTATTTAAATTTGTAGCACAAAAAATCAACGTTGAAAACAAAAAAAATATTGTAAGAGAGTGTTGTTCTAAATATCAACGAACATATTTACTGAATCGGTTAATATCTTTTTTTTTTGTGTTCGAGGATATAACTTATGCATAATTGACATACATTTATACTTAACTATGATTACATGTATATTAATACAAAAAATGCATTCATGTTGAAATTTTATTTCGATTTTGATTTTGATTTTGATTTTGATAAGTGAGAAAATTGAAAAAAAAAACAAGATTATTTTGGGCGTTAGTTGTACAACCAGTGTGTATTCTCCAGTATCATACGAGTACATGCATGCAAAACATTGAGCCTTTACAAAATAGATGTCCACATACATAGAGTAACACTGAGGGTCAGTGCTATTCTGAAACTCTTCTGTGGAAATGTGTGTGCTGAACAAGAGACGAAATAAGTGAATGGTGATACAATGTTATTCAATATTGTATACAGTCTAGACTAGAAGCTTAGTATTAAATTAAAACGTATGAAATTATAGTGTAAATATTATAATATGATGCACATATTATTACTTTACAATTTTTTTGGTAACATGCTCGACGAAAATCGTTGAATGAATTGATATTTAACAATGCTTCCACAAATTTAAGTTTTTGTAATATATAACCATTGTGTTATTATTTGCTATACTTTAATATGCATCAATTATAAAACAATACTTAGATTAAAATATACAACATTACTTTAATATAAAATGATTATATGCAACAAAAAATTGATGCATTACTATGGCCGTGACACCACACAGTAAAATAAGCTTAATTATATTTATTTTGGTACATTGACGAAATTATAAGTAGAAGGTTTTTGTACTGTACCAATTGTTTAACGATT
>JAGVSQ010004366.1:0-19567 GCA_022683975.1 Rhyacophila evoluta
CCATATAAAAATAGTTCATTTATACACTTTCTAGTTCACTAATATCGAGATGCTGATAAAATGTTTTAATTAAAAAGTATAAAGTATCAAGTTGTTATTTTAATGTAATGAATTACCATCAAAGAATTACAGTAGTAGACAAAATTAAGTAAGTCATTAAACATAATTGAAACAAATACACATAGTTGATCCAAATTTAACTTCAATAAAAAAATTAGGGCTTTTCGTTTTTTATAAATTATATAGTGATTAATTATGAATTAATATCTTCACGTTATCTTTTTTCAGCACATATTGTACATTATTTGCTTTTGTCAGTTATATTCAAACATTATTATAGAATATTGAAAATTATAACATAGCTATCGTGAAAGAATCAAATTTTGTATATGAAATCAAGTTTGTATATGAAAAATAATATTGTCAAATCAGCATTTCGTATCCGCAGTATAGTATCGTGAATGGTTCACGTGATTCAAGTGATTTTTATACATTAAAATATTTTAATGTCAATGCCTAACGCCAATTCCTTTTTATCTTTTTTTTTAACAAATACAGATATTATTCATTACTTCATATTTTCTCTACTTCTATATTCCCAGGTCAAATGAACAGAATTAAAAACACTTTTTTTGATACTTTCCAAGTTTCTTGATTTTAGTTATTACAGCTTTGGATCATAAATTGAGGATTTCCAACAATTTCATTGATAGAATTTCAAATCCATTTCAAAGCATTGAAAGTTAAAAAAAATTATGCCCCTTTCTTGCTTAAATCATTAACATACTTTCAAAATGTCCAAGAATCTAAGGCTCAGAAGTGGCTCTTTACTCTAATATCTACAGTTTTAGATATTATAAGATGACCTTGGTAATCCTGAACAATATCAATGCAATGGATGTTTACTTAATTAGCAGTAAATGTATCCATTTAGAAAATTTGATTTGGGTCTATTTTTTGTCATTGAAAAATTTGTAAAATTCAACAAAATTTTTGTTTCAGTTTATTTGTTATCTAATTGTAAGTTATTATTGAAATAAATTTCGTTATAATATCGATTCCTATGTTGCTAAATTTTTTAACATTTTTTTTTTATAAGTGCCCATTTGTACCATATCAATGTTTTTTTTATATCTATCAGAATTTGAGGTTCTATGGAATAATCATTATTTACAAATAAAAAATTTATATATCAATGACATAGTGTTTGACAACTATGTGTATCCATGTCATTATAGAATGCAACCTTATAATTTTTAGTATTTAATTTCATAAAATTTATAATTTCCAAAAGACAATTTACCAGTTTAGTGATAAGTTGCAGTTGGTTAAATAAAATATTCAACTTTGTTCTGGTAGGTGTATGGCTTCATTTTTTCAAATTCTCTCTTAACAGCTTAACGCCTGCAATTTTTTGCTGAATTTTCCACAGTAGCAGGCGAAATTCGCGAGCAAATGTGCAAAAAACTGAAATAATATTTTACCATCTCTCGTTAACATTCACAATTGAGCTAAATTGTAACTTAGGTATTTATTATAGAAAATAAATGTTTGGCGTAAGACTTACATATGAGTCATCGGTCACCAACCAATATTCTGTCAAGACTCATATATGAGTCCACGGTCGTTAAACTGTTATTATATTTTCATATTTTCATATCGAAAAGTAACCTACATTTTCAGTGCGAACCAACTCTAATTGCTGACATCAGTGATTTATATATATGTATTATAATATTTAGCACATTATTGGCACACAATATTGCATGTGGCATTACAATTTATTGATAGAGCTTAAAAATGAGTCAAAAATGACTTTGTTTTACTCATTAACTTCACTTTGATCAATGATGAATGACAGATTTAGAATTTGACATTTTAGTATTAATTAAGAAATAAAATTTAAGTGTTTGGTGATTCGTATACAAATTATTTTATGCAAAATATCTATGTAAGGCATGGATTATAGATCTATCCACCCATGCAGTTGTCTTTGTATTGCTATGTCCTAATGTTTTGGCAGCCTGCTAATTTTTTAATACCAATGACTAGTTCAAAATTTTGCCAGTGGATGACTTATATTGTTGCAATGATGACTAAAACTAATAAACATTCAGAGCACCAGTGACTTTAGTTTTAGTGTTATAGCTCATATTCAAAAAATGCCATATCTTCACGATTGCATATAGTTGCATCAATTTTTATAATTAATCAATATTATTTCTAAAAAAACTCATAAAATATAAATTAATTTCTAAACTGCTCAAATCTTCACATAGGTATAATAGGAAATCTTATTTGAAATATCAATTTATTCATGATGCCAACAGCATGAAGCAATCTGGTGCATTATGTATGTGTATATTCTATAATGACAATGGATTTTGGCGTTATTATTTGTATTTGTAATAGTTAACAGTTACCAAAAAAAATAAATGTGAAACTTGTCTGTGATCACGAAGACGAATATTATAGGTATGCTTTCTTATAAATAAAACTATTATTGATAAAAATTAATGGTTTCATTATATTTTTACCCAACAAAATTGGGAACATTGCTCAGGAAGGGTAAGTTTTTTTACAAGAAAACACATTATATAACATATTACATACATTATATATACATTATTATTACATAAATTATATATAATTTATTTTCCTTAAAAGGTATGTGACTAGTGGCTCCAGGGACCAGATCGGTTATAAACTTGGTGGCTAAATACTAATAAATCAAAAATAGCGAGAATGAAATCAAACCCCCTGCTGGATATTGAATTTATCATTTGAGGTTGAGTTAACATGGCTTGTGACTAGGTCTCTTCGCTAGGAAATCTCAATTTGCGATTAAAAGTCCATTTTTTGTAAACAGCACTGTATCAATTTCCCTCACTGGAACATATAAGATGTCCTTAAAAGAGGGGTCGCCAGCGATCTTTGAAGTGCTCCTACTTTATTTGGATCTGCAGTATATCAAGGGAGATGGGGCGTTTGCCATACTATGTGGCAAACACATTTACCATTCAACATCATAAAATTCAAATATGATCATTTTTAGCATAAAAACAACATTATCAAATGTACATCATTAGTACTGATCTATTGCAGTATTAAGTTACTAATTATTACGGATTGAAACACGATTATGGGCCACATTCATTTATTCTCATTAATAATAAGCAGGGCCGGCTAAACACCGATTGTGCCCCACTTTAAAATTTCTAGACGCCAACTCTGCTACAATTGAAGTACATCGCTTGCGAAAAGGCATACAAATTTTAATTTTGATTGAGATTTCCATGAATGTAAGAAGAAGCGATGGAATCTTGACTCCGCAGGTGATAATGATTTTTTTAACGGGCTCCATTGTTACTGAGAGCGGCTCTGATTGGTACCATAGTTACTTTTATTTCTGTAAAATTGTTACATTTTTGTATCGATCATATATTTAGTCAGTCTATTGAACAGTGATACGAAGTTAATGTCGTTCAAAATTGTAAACAGCGCGATGTATTGAAATCTGAAATCTTAATATCATAATGATATACTATATCTCAAGATTTAATTCTAATACACTTGGGGAATGTGATTTTAATGTGATACGAAAATGGGCAAACCATGTTGCTATGATTAATTTAAATGAAAGAATCGTGCATCGACAGTGCTCAATTTGTGATTTGATACATATGTATTTTTTTATTTTGTTATGATAAATATAATATGCCTTTTTTACGAATAGCGTTAAAATAATGTTATCAAATTCTTTGATTAAAAATATCAAGTGCATTACAGTTGAGATACGGCTTCATTTGTTTTTATTTTGAAACTTAATAAAATAAAAGTTCGATTCATAGACACATAGTGTTAATAGATTATAGTTAAAATGCAAAATAATGCTATAATATTTTTTATTAACATAGGTATTTGGATTGGGGGCATGGGTTTCTCCCCATACTCTGGATGGAGTTGGGTAAAAAATGAATTTAGCAATTCTAAATATAGATGTTTTGTTTCTATTACAATTTATAAAAATATTTTATTTGTGAGTGTGCTATATGAGCTCCAATCACCACATTAATTTTGAAGGTGTCTATGTAAACGTATTTCAAATTATTGAATTTAGAGTCTTAATTCGAATAAATAGTTTTAAATATACAAAGGAAGTATAAAACGCCATTACGTTATAATTAGCACAGAAAAATGTCGGAAAATAATGAAATATGAAATATGAAATAAAACATCTGAGAAACGTGCATCGCGACGCATATTCCGTTTGAATTTCCCGATTGAATTCTATCTAAAATGTACATATTACATCAATATCCGTTGCATTTGAAAACAACATGATAACAGTATCGGGCCACGGTTGCAATAAAAAGATAACAATTCTCAACACGTAGTCCAAGAAAAACAATGCTTCGCTTCCAAAAAGATACTGATAAAGGTAAACAGGTATCTATCATCTGTTTAAACACATCGATTGAAATCGTATCTTTATCTATTGTAATTAGCTATGATTCAGCAGCATATATTTTTGTCACAAACATAAAAATGGAAGTTTTCATACACACATACTCAGTCAAGCGCTAACGATGCAATCAAAATTACTCGGCTCACAAAAATTGTTTTTGTCGTATACTTTTAAATATCTTAGAAAACGTGAAATTATTATTATGATAATAATTAAAAAATTACAGTGATCAGTTTTGTTATCGATAGATAAAACCTTAAAGATAATCTGTGAACATATTTATTTTTGTGTGTCTTAGAAGATATTATATCGTGTGATCGATTGACTATTAAATAGTGTGTCGTTTCGCGGGAAAGTCCGTATTTTTCCGCTTAACGGGCCCTTATCGGCCAAATCATGGGGGCTGCTGTTGTGAGGTCCGCCGTGGCGTACAGACGGCGCTCGCGACGCGTGGACGACGCTGGAACTTCCGGCGCGGGGCCGCCTGAAAAAAAATCAGACAACAGTGAAAACGGTGACACTGCCGGCTCCGCGAAAACGGGAGAGGGATCACGCCAGAATTACCCTTTCACTAGAATGGTGAGAAAACATTTCAATTCACACATAAATATATGTTTTTATTTTTCCGCACATATATACATATATTTTATCTGGTTTCAAAGTTCGTTCAACGATGACAATGTCATTCATAAATACGCCGCACAACAAAACAATACTGATAAACAATTCGTTCGAAATTTCAAACGATAATCTTTTGCACTTTTTTTTAAACAATGTTGCTTATGATTGAAACAGTTTTATTTTGTTTTTATTGGTAACATCATTTTAGTCGGCCAAATAAACCGCAGCTTAATCACACATTTTTGTACAATTTCCCGCGGAAAATTACAACTATTACATTTTCATGCCGTGTCCTTCTGCAGGCAGGCACAACTGCTGTATGAAGCAAGCACTCACTAACCTTGTCTCTATGTCTCATATGTGTGCATATCGTACATCGTATGTTGTATTATAAGTAGAGCATTGTATTTGTGATGATTATGTCTATATAAATATTTTTACTTGCATATTTTCAAGAAGATTGTATAATGAGAATTTTAAAATTGGAATAATTTTATGATCGAGTAATTATTTATACGTACTGCAGATTAACAAATTTAGGCATTGAAATAATATAAATTCCGCTGTAATAAAATGTAGATAAATTATTTTTGTGTGGTTATTTCTATGAAGTGCTAACTAAATTTGAAGATTTACCAATACTACAAGCATGTATATGATTATTTTTGACGCTATTTATTTGAATTATTATAGAACTGTTGGAACAGGTTGAAATATGTTTATATTGTAGTAATTTACGATTATATTGAAAAGTCATAACACTGGCAATATAGGCGTCACATTTTCCCGCGTTTTTTTATTTATAGAATGCATCTTGCCCTCGTTTTTTGAATCCTTTCAGATGCAATTCGATTATTTAATTAGCGCACAGTGTCGCGTGAATGAACAAATAAATAATTATTCTTCAGTTACATTTGTGCTTTGTTTTGTGATTCTCGATCATTTTATTTTCAGATTTGAATTATAAAAATTTTTTATTGTGTAAAGTTGGCTCATAAGAATGTCTACTTTCGTGTGCAATTCAAATTATTTATTTGTTATGGTCCAATATATGTTGTGAAAATTTTTTAATAGATATCAAGAATTCAATATTAGTTTTGGTTACAAATTCATAATGTGTCGTATTTGGAAGAAGGGATGAATTCACGGAAAAAATGTTAAAATCATTAACTGATTTTAACATTTAACACCAGAATTAAGAACAATATCAGATACTTTAATTTCCAGTAAAATTTTTGGAACAATAAATTGATAATTGGCAGTAGTCTAAAAAGTTACACAAGGTAGTATTGCCGTTGCTTATCAAAGCTATAAAATACACTCTTGCCATTTTATTACTACGATTTAACAAGTGCATAAACTACGTGGTCATAAAATGATTCAAAGAAGTTAATAAAATAGAATATAAAAACTATTTGATTTTATTTGATTTAAATTAAGAATAAGAATAAAATGTGTGAGTGCTTATAATATTGTATTTTATCATGGGTGTGAATATTAAATCACGTGGTGTTTATAATCGTGTATAATTTTGATTTTTTAATGATTGTTTTTAAATTGTACATATATACCATGACTTTTGTGGCATACTGTATATTATAATGATCTTGTTATATAAATATCTATTCATAAGTGTAGGATTTTTAGGTTGTTGATGATTAATATAAAAATGAGAAAGATATAGAATCAACACGCACAAGTCTATCACGTAAACGACACTTTAATAAATTATATTCTTTAATGGGCTTGACATTTAAAATTTAAATCCTATAAAATAAAGTAGTAAAAATATATGATATGCTTTACTTATATCCGCAATGTAATTACTGCAATATAACTGTTTTTTTCGACTTTATGCAATTCTTGTTACTTCTCCTAATGTGATCCAAACATTCAATGTTTCACAACATATGTGAATGTCTAAATAATATTATATATATATATAAATACATGAGCGTATGTAAATGATATAATAATATCATTGGCAGTATTTTGTAAAATTGATAAAAGATAAAAATAGATTTAATTTATTTTTATACTTATATAAGATATAAATAGAAATTCTGAATTTAAATTGATCATTTAAATGCCGCAGTTATCTAACATTTATTTTATTACAAAATAAATCGTTAATCTCATGATCCAACTAAGAATAAATTTGAATTTTTCACATTCACTTCGTTGACGTTAACGTTGAGGTGACTTTGTGTTTTCATTTAAACATTGTATTTTTAGCACGATATTATCTTTTTCCAATTGGTATTCAAAAGATTAATGGACGATAGATACCATTATTGTCATCGTGAACGTCAACACGTCGTGTTTCTATGTTGTTTAGGGCTGCGTATTCAAAAACTGATAAGATGAAAAACAATATTGACAGAGAACACATAATATTGTAAAAGGGCAACTTGTTTTGAAGTATTATAGTTCCGAAACATCGTCGTACTTAATGCCGAATCAGTCGTTCAGTGTTTTTTTTTTTTTGTTTTTTGAATAATAATCAGTCAGTCTGAACAAAGTATTATAAATAAATTGGCATGCATATATACATACGTAGGAAACAAAGGGTTAGTGAAGCAAAAACAGAAAAAAACCAAAATATGCAAATTAGATAATCTTAATTCACTAAATTATATAATCTATATATTTCCTTATGTGAAATATTTAACGAGCTTAAAACAAGATAATTTCAATTCCAAGGTACTCATACCTCTGTAACTATCATGTATTGTCAATTGATTAATAATACTTTGTATATCGCTAGAGCATATAATTATAAGATATGAAGTCGGAGACACAGAATATTGATTTATTATCGGCTGCAATTATAATATAACTGTAATTTAAAATCTTACACTACATGTGTGTCATGTGTTGTCAACAGAAATTCTAAAAAACTATACGGTTTTTTTTTATTTCTATTCTTTATTCACTAGACATTGCATATAACGTCCAATGGCACCCTTCTTAAAAATTGATAGAGTTCTCTATGTTACCTCATATCCTCAGGGGCTTGAGGTTTTTCAGACAGTATCCTTTCATATTCCTGTGTATGGTTGTAAGTAGCATATCTAGCAACCATCCATTTTTAAAACTATGATCGCTATAACATATTTATTTGAGAATAATTTATTAGATATTATCTCTAAGATTGCATTATCGTAATATATTTATTAATATGTAGATACCGAAGTTTGAAGTGCTTATTGAACAAGTTTCAGTGAATCTTGTCGTTTTAGAAACATTTCAATAGTTGATATAGTAAATTTAAAGTAGGTATTGAAAAGAAATTTAATTGAAAGCGACATACAATGTATGGTCAATGTGGAAGTGTACAAATAGTGGCAAATAGTTTGAAGCATTCCTTGCAAGACCGAGTGATCTCATTTAGTATTTAAATTATTACTCACGTGAAAAAATGAATAATCAATAAATTATAACTTTACATAGCCGGTAAGTACTTTCAAAATAAAACGATCCAATAAAATTATTATAATGATTTTCGTTCGATTTTATTGTAATACCTTAAATATACATTCAAGCAAAAATTTAAAAATAATCATTATGTAATTAATATCATAATTCACAAAAATCGATTTGACTATTTCAGAAGAATTTTTTTAATTTGTGGCTACCACTGTGTACATTTATTTCTTTAGTGGCGTCGTTTAATAATTATGATCATTTTGACGAGTGACATCACAAACATCTGCGAGCGTTGACAAAAAATATCCAATAAATATTAGAAAATACTCAATTCTTTACATTTTTTTATCTGTTATTCAATACCCGCGCGTTCTAATATTTATGTTTACACAATTTACAGTGCCTATCTAACATTGTAATTATTTTAATTATACCTATTTAGATTTTATCATATGATTATTATAGGTTTTTAAAACTCACGTTATATAAAAAATAATATAAAAAATCTTATAGGAATGGTTGGAAATATGTTAATTAAATATTTCGTAATTAAATTCGTGATATGTTTGAATTTAGATAATCTATTGTCAAAATATGAATTAATGTAATATTGAAATCAAAAATGAATAAATGTAATGTTTGATTTATAACAGAACGGGAGGTTACTTGTACGATCCTAGCAAATGGCTCGAAACTATATTATACTAGAAATAGGTATTTATTTAGTTTTCTTATCTTTCAAGCTTGTTGAAAAACGAAATTTATTATTTAATTTAAGAGTCGCTCACTGATAAAACCATGCATTCAAACGATTAAAATCCAACTACTATATTGTCTGGCTTCCATCTTGAATTGCACTTAAAAGATAGCTGGATTTACACAATGACTTCCCAAACAAGCGTTTAATAATTTTTTTAGTTAAACGCCGTTATTCTTGATACTGTATGCACGTAAAACGATTGGTTGTACTGCAACATTGTTAAATTTAATTAGTTGGGATCATATGCAGTTATAATTTATGGACACGGCTAATATTTTATTTTAATGAGAAATTTTCAACAAACAGCCATTTGTTGACAAATACCTACTGTGATAAGGTTTTTTGTTTAATATTGTCAACCATTCACTCACACGTCTCAAAATCAAAATTGCATTATCAGTCTGTCGCGAAAGACACTTGAAGATAGTCACTTGATGATATGATCACGAGTAAAAGGCAAATGTTATTTATAAAATACTAAAAAAACTGTATACACGAAGTACAAAACACTGTTTCAAAAAAATGATTGTTGCTTACGTTTTGTAAATTTTTGTTAAATAAACGAAGTATTTATTCGTAATTATCTGAAAATAATAATGCGTTTTTATTTGCACGTATCTTGATAGTGATATAAATAAAATAGTTTATAGAGTCAGTATGAAATAGTCCATATTAAAAAAGGTCAATACTTTAAAAGCATGGTTTCCTAGTTTTAATAATAAAATAGTGATTTAGACTTCAAAAGCCACGGAAAAACAACGGAAAGACACCATAATGTTGGACGAAGTGAAATTAAAAAATCCCAGATGCCGCTCAGAGAGAACGCGGAGAAGACAGCAGGTCGCCGAGCGCTCTGTCGGAAAATTCTTCTCGCACCCTTCGTCCATACTCGCCGATGAAACTATCGATGATAATTCCATGCAAATTTTGGTAAGAGATATTAATATTGTCTTGCCGTTTTGTAATCTGTTTTCTTGGCGGCCATTATATTTGTATTTTGTTAAATGCTTGCTCGTTATCTGTATTTGTAGAGGTAGTTATCACCTACGGTGTTACTTTGTCTCCGGGTAACAAGATAGTAAACCTTTCTTGGGAAGATTAGATACGAGATGGATTGATTAATGGAGCACGTCGCTTTAGTTGGAACGTTATTTACGATGGTGTTGTAGGTTTTACATTACTTAATTTTTATGTATTCACAACGGCGCGAAAATTTAAACCGCTAGATTTTTTTTTAATTTTAAGAGTAGTTGTATTTAAAAGCTAAATTAGGAATTGGAAATACTTATAGTCGTTTACATTTCATTTCAATCATGAAACACTCAATAATATTGCAGTATTAGCCAATGAATTAATTGGATATTTTTGTAAAAAAAAAACAATTTGAATTAATGTAAATGTAAAACTATCAATTTGACGACACATATTTTCACATTACAAATATTTTTGTAACATGAAAAGTTACCCCTCTCGTTCTTACAAAACTGTTTGTCCAATTCGAGTATTCGATACTCAACGGACTTTTACTAATGATTTTTACAGTGATTCCCAAATTTATTGGATTCACCGCCCGTTTTTTATTTAGCAAAAAAATATGTCTACATCAACGCCACCCGCTTTCTTGTAAATATTTTAGATAGTTTATAATTTATGTTTTGAATGTTTGATTGTAAAATAATATTTTTAAGGACATATGAACAATTCATATCACTCTTGCGACGATGCACGGTTTCATATATAACGTTTATTTTTCAATTTGACAATGAATCAGATTTGTTCAGCGATTTCTCATTAACTTCTCAGCACTCTAGGATAGTGATATCATGTATTTTAGGAAACACTAATCTAAATAACATAATATTAAACAACTGTGCTATTTGTGTCATCTAGAGACAAATAATATAAAAGTACCATCAATTGGAACAAATTTGTGAAGTTGGACATATAAAAAAAGACGTTCGGTAAATTATTAAAATATTGACTTTAATCAATAGTATAAAATAATATTAATAGTAGATATAATTTTTCATAAACTGCAATTGATTCAATAACAATTTTTTTTCTTGATTATTTTCGATTTCAAAACCTATCTTCAGTTCAAATGCCATTAAAAATGCCAAGGCAGCGTCAGAATTCATTAGAAAGTCTATTGGAAAGGTTAATATTTTGAAATATGGATTGAAATATTTTAAATGTTACTATTGAATTTTAATAGCTAAGTGAATTTCTCGAAAGAATGATAGTAATATGTTTTTTACTCTTTGCTATGACGCATATATTAGAAGTAACACGTATATGAATTTTAAAAAATATTTAAAAGGTGATTTGATAGGCATTATCACTCAAAGTGCATTTAATTAAAAATTAAATAAAAACTATGTTTTTCTACGACTCACTCGCGGTTACCGCGTATAAAAATATTTAACATTTTGTGTTAACAAATAAGCAATTATAATAAAAAAAAAATTAGTGAGTTATTGCAAAAATACTAAAACGTTGTAAATAGTTCATTGATGTATCGAGTGTTTGAGTGTGCACTCGAACTCTCTGATAAAGTGATAAACTTGTTTCGATATCTTATCAATAATTGGATGAGAAGCAAATGGCTGCGTTGGATGTATAATATTCACTTTAATTTATTTGATATCATTAAGAATATCGTTCGTGACGCTCGGTAATTTAATGTGACTGCATCAATAATAAAATAATAAAATTGTTTGATAACAGTTTTACATTTATTATTACAAACGTTCTTCGCCTAACGTATCTTATAATGTGTGCATAAAGTGACATTTATTCCGAGAGAATTGATTTTTATTATTATTGAAGTATTAAAGTGCAGTGTCGAGTGAAGATAGAAACGCCAGTGTGAAATTTTCCTTGAAGGAAAACAGAAAAATGGATTTATTCAATAGAAAACATACGAATGGAATAAGAGACGTGAGTAGATATTACTATGAAATAAGGTTCTTGTCGATCAAATGTAATTTTAATTACAAAGCAATATTTAAAATAAACTTATTAATTATTTACTTTACCCGAAATAGTTTTCTTATATATCCTTCATGCACAACATTCCATGTGATTTCAAAAGTCGAATGGGTAAATAACTTTTTTTCCTAATATGATGTGCGAAATCTGGCATAAAGTCCAATTATTGATACCGCTATCAGGTTCCTGTGCTGATAATTCATAATTACGTCGGTACCTTTCTGTAAAAATGCGTACATATTAATTATTTTTAGAGTAAATTACCTGCCGTCATGTATTATGATGAATATGTTTTGAATTGCCATACCTTTTAAGTAAATTATTTTTATATTAAATCGAATTATTTACAAATTTTAAAACGGATGAATAAAACTTAAAAATTAAACTATGATAATTAAAAAAAAAAATCCGTAGCGCGCTAACTATAATATTAAAAAAACGTAGCGCATAAGATAATTACATTTTTTTTTACCATAACGTTTACCATAATGAGAATATGAATCAGGAAATCAGCTAATGGAATAATAAAAGAAAATGAAGATGAGTAGTCTTTTTAGTTTGTTGAATAAAAGTTTTTACTTGTATTATGTATTGATTGTATAATACATGCATAATAATTAGGTAAACCGTAAATAGCTAGTTCAAATTTTCTACTTTTGTATAGATTTCAGTAATAATTATTTTGTTGCAATTGACATGTCTACATTTTAAATGTGTTTGAGCCGAAAATGTGGCTTATTTTTACGGTATTTCGGCGTCGTAATTATTTTGACAGTTTTATTTCCGCATATGTCAACATCAGCTCGGTTCATTGAATGACATTCGAGCGTAATGTCAATCGATGTGAAAGCAATAGTAAATAAATATTGCCGACAACATTCTTATGGTATCTCTTTGTCGCTGGTGGTTTCGACGACACTTTGAAACCCGACAACTGTTGCCCCCGACCTCCTTGCAGTGAAGTACATACTGTGCTCGTACATAGGATGTACTAGTAAGCATCCAAATGTATACAAGTATACTATCCATTGTGAATTTTAATACCATAAGTAGGAACTTTAAGCCAACAAAAGTTTAGACACTATATCGTCGTCAACGGAAAAATACCTCCTATGTGTAAAAAACTGATTTTTTAGAGTCACGAATTATTTTTCTAAAATGTCAAAGATAAGCTTTCTAATTTTAAGTGCGAGAGTTATGTTCACAAATAAAAACACCAAAACTTGAACTACATCTATATAATATTTATAATAAGTCTATAGCTTCTGTAGATGTTGACCTGAAATGTATAAGAGATGTTTCAAAATGACATTTTATATGCGACGCATTGACAATATACTCCAGTAGTTTGTAGCCCACATATAAAATAGATGCAATTCAATTTTTGCTACAAAGCTATAAAGCTTAAGAGTATAAAAAATACGTCTCAATAAATTATTTCATTGCCAAATGGTTATTAGCCTTTTACTCAATCGGTTAGGAACGTACCTTACTTTTAAATATACATTAAATATAGTTTATAATTATTATACATACATAAGACTCTAATCGTCACATAATTTTGAAATGTCTCAGTATTCGCAGTGTTCTGATCAATTAATCATATGCTTCTATAATATCTTCATTTTGAATCTTGATATATTTATGATGAAATTGATCACTCAACCCAGTAGGAATTCATGACATAGCGTCTAAATTACCAATAAATATTGTTTATTTGTATTAAACGGCATGCCGTGTGTAATATTTTGTTCATGATGTAAGTAACCGAGAGCGTGAAAAATAGTGACAGTAATCTAAACTAGTTTATAAATCTACGCCAATGAATATGCGGAATAGTACAATAGTTTATGAATATGTTATATTTTTCTTGATTTTCACTTCTCAACACGACTTAAGATAATTTTATTTATAAATGTATATCTGTATGGAAGACGTGTAATATTTTGACATTATTGATCGGAACTTTACATACATTAACTGGCGGATGGATTACCGTCATATTGGATTATCCACGCTCATGTTTTTGGCTGGACAAGCGGATAGTAGAACATACTTACGTTGTATAATGAGCTGTATTTATTCAAATATAAGAATACATATAATATTTTAATCAGTGGCGAATTTAGGACTCGAGAAGCGCAGGCGCAATTCAATTATGAGGCCTCAGGCGCAATCGTACTTCCTCCAAAATCTCATGGTTTCTCGTTTTTTTAGGTCTCGTCATATTTTCTTTTACTTGAGTCCGGATTTTGTAAGGCTCGATCCTTGACAATTTAGAGGCTCTTTCAATTGTGAGGCCCCAGGCGCGCGCCTGGTGCCCCGCCCCTATGAATAGATCTACCAATGATTTAAATTCATAATTAGTGGGGAATTAACAGAAGAAACAAAAATAATTGAAAAATTAAGTTAGAATGACTTTTAATGAAATATTATATATATTTTCCCCGATAGTGTACGTTTGACATTAATATTAAATATATAATATTTTTCGCACTTATATAATATAATATGAAGAAAGCTATTTTTCACTCCGTTTTTATCTTACTTGATAAAATATAATGATGCAACCCTTCATTAATAATATAATATTATCATTAAAAATCAAATCCATATCAGTTTCCACCTGAAAATAAATTCATCCGTCTCTTAAAGTTGAGTTTTTTCCTCGTGAAGTTAACGTAATATGAATACCAGAATTATGAAGGATTATTAACATTTTTCACATCGTTCCGCACAAGTGTAGTGTATGAATTTTTAATTTATTTTATATGTTGCGAATATTACAAATTATTTATTCAACGCGAGCTCAACATAAAATAAATATATTAAACAAGAGAACATAAGCGAAGTAAAATTATCTAGTAAACAATTAGTTTAACAAAATGAACAATTAAAAATAACAAGTAATGAATGTGAAGAGAGAATCTCTACAATATGGATCTCTGCAGATTTATTTGAGAGCTTTTTACGTGTTTTTCACTTTTATAATCTAATTTAAATTTAAAACTGAACAGCAATCACGTTTGAGAATATGACGACTATGGCAATTTTATTATAAAACTTTTTTTTAACTTCTTCATCATGATATTTCCCACAGATGTAAAAAATATTTATAGTGATATTCTCTCACCACCGTTTCCAATGTACTGAATAAATTATGTATGGTGTAGCTATTATCATCACAACTAGTATATATATAGTGTTACCGCGGTTTGAAGAATATTTTCTCGCTGTGAATATTTATTATCATATTCACAGATATGCTAGAACAAGTAAGTAAAATATATATGTATATATATATTTATTTCGTTTCATAGAGTACAGGTCGAAAATTCAACATACGTGCATTGTCATTAGCTCCAATAATAATTGCAGTTGGAGACAGTCTTTAATTGGTGTAGCATAAAATACAATAAGCTTCGTTTTAACATTACGAAGAGTTTAAACTTTTAAAACTGTAAAATATGTATATACTTAAATAAAATCCGAAAATACAGAACCGTATGCCCATCGGGTTGAGCAATTTTCTGACCACGAATTCTCGTGATGTATAATGTGTCTATACATGTCTTTATATTGCGGAAATCAATACACTCCACCTTCGGAACAGATATCTTCACACTGTATAGATCAATATGCTCCACTTTCGGAGCGGACATGGCAAACATAATTTAAAAATGTATATTTATATATATATATTGCATGTATTATCAGATTTGAACTGTTTTCAATTTAAACGGTGAAAATTGTTCTCAAAATCAGTATTAAGTGTATTTTTTTACGTTTTTATTATTATTGTATCGTCCGGAATATCGATCGATAATCGAGCATAGGCTTAAGACGTTCTACTATAAGTATGTGTAGTATGGTTTAATACATTTTCGTTACAATGTATTAGTGCATACTAATTAGCAACACGTTCGATGTGAATTGTTTTTTATATGAATGCTTAAAGTTCTGGGCTCAAACGAAAGTTAGTGGGATCGTTGGCTGGCTATGCTTAGCCACATAGAACGCATGGGCATATTATTTCCAGTTAAATTAGTTTATGCTATAAAATAGTATTTACTATTCACGATCAATCTCAACATATGCAATTTACAGCGAATTAAATATAATAAGTTAATCAGTGCCTAACAACTGCATTGAAAAACATTGTCATTAATAAATTATAAACACCACGAATAAGATAAGACTTCTTCTCCACTATTATATAATACAATAATTATTTCAATAGTATACACTTTTTATCTAAATTTTTGCAAGTGCATATTTTTTTCTTGATTATATTGCATTTAGTTCATGAAATGCTTTTTTTTTTTAATTTGACTGTATGTACTTGTGCAGTACAATAAGTCGCTACCTACATAAACGATGCAATCCCACATATGTCAGAAAGAGGTTAAATATTGTATTATATGAATAATTGTCGTTGTCAGATCAATGGTAAACATTAAATTAAGGATGACACTGCAATGAGTCTTAGTCAGCTCATTTCAATTTCGTAAAATCTGAAATCTAGTATATTGTTATATTATACTTTTTTTTATAGAATAACTACTTACATATAATGCACACAAAATAAAATAAAATCAAAATATTGATATACTTGTAGTGTCTTAATGAAACAAAAATAAATTAGGAATTTTATGATAATTATTATGAAATTATGCAAGTAAGTTTACAAGAAAATTAGACGCCGTTTTGATTCGGATATTCAATATAATAAATACACTATTTTCCAGTGCATAATCAATACCAAAACACAATTTAAGCTAATTAAAAGCTTTTGAAAAGACACGATCGACATATGGCGTAAACGAATTTTCTAGTATAAATCTATAACTATCGTTTTATATTTACGAGTCTTACTCAAAATTTTTCTCAATATACGGTATAATTGAAAAAAAAATGTGTAAAAATGTGATACTCTCAGCTGTCATAAGATCTACGTAATATTTTCCAATGCGATTGATATACATGTGGTGAATTAATTACTGTCGTGGCCTTTTCACGCTCGCGTTTTTCACTTTCACAGCATCTACCTCTTTCTAGTATGTAAAATAAAGACTAATACGTGTTAAATACAAAAACGTATAGTATATATAGTTTCAGAATATATTTGAATTAATTGCCATGCAAACGGTTCAAATGCATTCTAAAATAATTTTAATGACCTTACTATGTAAATATTGAAGGCTAAAAGGAAAATAACCATCCGATGGTAATGACTACATTCCTAAAATGGTGTCAAATTTGATTATATTTTAGTAGCTGATCTGATAATGTCACATATTTTGAATATATTTATTGAATTAAGGATTACATAAAGAAATAGTAATAATATTAGGAGTAAAAATAGTTTAGATTAGATTTTTCATAAGAATTTTCTTGATCCACTAAAAAGTCGATATAGTTTATTAATGCAACTAGATATGCACGTTAAAAATTCGTTATGATAAAATAATACCACTTGATTCATAAAGTAGTATGTATATGTAGTATTTTATACTATTTTATACGAGTTGGTATTGATATAACATTTTCAAACACTAGTAAACATATAATATCTAATCTTGGAGATAATTTTAATACAGTAAGAAATTATTAAAATACAAATTGTGATAACATTGCTGGCATTCAATAAAATTATTAGGCTTTCTATACCATATAATTTCTGTACAGAGAAGTTGTCTTATAAAATAAACAAGGCGTTCGGTTGTTGAGTATTCATGTCGTCAGTTAATGTTAACATGTAGTTGGTATGATAGAGAATTTGTTATCGACTGAAAAATTACAGAATCAATATAATAGGATAAACATAAATTTTACATGAAAACAATCTAACCATTCTTACTCCAAATTAGTTCATACATATCGAAAATTTATTATTGCTGACGTAGATTATTCTAATACGTAAAATAAAGAAGCTGATGTATGTATACTATAATAAATAATCCCAAAGAAATATATATACATATGCCAGCAAAATACGTCTGCAGCTTACTAAGTAACTCTAGCCTTATAATCGTTGCGATCCAATTAACACCTTATAGTTAAGATGTAATTGTGTAATGTTTTCGGCTATTGAATTTCAAGTGGCAAATAGATGTTTGTCAAATGACTTTTGTTACAATATACCTACTCTACGGCACAGGACGTTCATGCGAAATGATTCGATTCGATAAAACATGCGACAGTTCCGTGCATCTTGTCGCTTTATTCATTTATCTCTCATAATACCGTAGAGGTTTTCGTCTTTAGTTTACGATTGGCAGGTTATAATTTGAATTGGTTTAGTTGGTACTCTTACGAACTGTCAACTATTTTGGTTTCTATTACAATAACCTGGGTAAAATGAACGTGTATTTTTTCAATCAGTGTATATTTTATAACCGGAAGTGAAATACCGATATGTGTAATGATGATCATCGCCAATAATTAGGAAAAAATTTGTCACTTCAAATGATATTTGATAAAGGTTTCGTATGTTATTTTTGGAATAAAATTAATGATTGAATATAGATTCCTATCCATATCCATTAGCCCATAGAACCCCTTATGATTTTTTTATTTCTCTAGTATGAGTGGTATTCACATTTTGAGACAATTATACTTATCAAATAAAACTGAATGATTCTGGAACCTAGCAACCTTAATAAAAGTATTGACGAGTGAGCTGAGATAAATGAGAGAGCTATGAGATAAATGAGCTGTACTAGTGAAAAATAATGTCATAAATGTTCATTTAGTGCATTTTTAAATTGACGACGAAGAGCAGTGAGATTTTAAGTGACACGATAACCTAACATTGCATTAGGAAACTAAAAATACGCCTTCTGTACTAATTGTACTAATTACTGTCGATTTTCATAAAATTGCAGTAATTTAATGTCAATATTGTATAATAACATAAATTAATTAACATTAATATTCAATCAATAGTAATCTACGCCACTGTATTCTCTCTGTATTGATTAAGATTATGTTACATTTTATCGAAGCCGTTTTTATATCATATACACGCATGTAATCCACACTGTCACACAGTGGCTGATTGAAAAATGTCACATCAGAAGACAGATAAGTTTTAAAAAAATGCTTTGCTCAATTTATAGTTGAATGTAATCGTATTTTCATTCGAATCCCTTCGATAATAGAAATTTCTAGAAAATATGGCCTGAATGAAGTTTTTGCAAATAATAATAATAACCGTCATATTAGTAATAGGCCAGTTGCCAGGGAGTTGAAACGAATATTAATTCAGGGTAAAGGTTTTATGTTTTTAATCGGTT
>JAGVSQ010004367.1:0-19565 GCA_022683975.1 Rhyacophila evoluta
TACCCTGAATTAATATTCGTTTTCGTATATTTTTGTTCCCCAGCAACTGGCCTATTAGTCAATATTCTAATTTCTATATATATGGGAAACATGCCGGTGCTAATAATAATATGTTTAATGCAATCACCATATTTAGTTATGTATTCCATATTCTTTTTATTAAGCAGAAGTAGCAAATGATAAAGTTACTGAGTCAATTTGTGTAATGCAACTATGATTCTCGACTCATTATTTTTAAGGGTCAGTAAGACCAACGTCACGCCTAAGTGAACACGTAGTCTTTATTTATCGTATAATAAACATTCAATATAAATTTATATCATTTAACTTGAAGCGATAATTTTATTTTATGTTATTTTTTATCATAAGAAACTAACGAGATTAAAAATTATATTATACTTGCATTTTATTTAACGACTGCGTTATATTTTAAATAATTACTGATTTATTTTTACTCAGAGAATATTCTTGAAAGTACTTTTAATTAGAAAAATATAAATGGAAAATATATCTCTTATTATTGGAATTGATAACAATTTATATTAGAGTTTTTTTGCGATGAGGAGATTTTTTATTGTAAATGTATCTACAAGGATCATAATAAATAAGGTTTCTTTACCATGTCTGTTTGGGCGATGGAGCATATTAATTATTACAACTTCAAGAATTATTTATTTGATGGCTCACACAATGGAAATCCATGTATATAAATTCGATTAAAAATTAAATATACATAAGCGGGTTTTGAACCTGCAACTTTCGGCATCGAAAATCAACCGCTTTATAATCAGCCATCCAGGGGTTTGAAATATTTAAATTTTAAAAGTATGTTTCCTTATTACTCAAGGATTGGCATGCGTGCTTCGAAGCCGGAGATTGCAAGCTAAATTCCGATAGCTGCTGGATTAAAAAATATTAAAATGCGGGACTTTACGCCCAATTGATTGAGTGAAAGGCTGACAACCAGTTTTTGTGAAAAAATCTATCAAAAGATGTCTTCACATTACGGAGATCTATATAGATCAATATGTCTTCATACAGTATAGATTCCATGTGCCCAACTTCGAAGTTGACATGGTATAACACCGCAAGTGTTTACCATTGTCACCCCGGTAGCGTAGATGTTAGCGTGCGCGCTTAGAAATCTAAGGAATGTGGGTTCAATTCTCACTTATGTCGAATTTTTCATAGTATAAATATGCAAGATTCGATGCCTATTGGATTGAGCAGTTATCTGACAAACAATTTTCGTAAAAAATAATCTGTCAAGACGTCTTTACATTGCGAAGATTTATACACTCCACTTTCGGAATGGATATCTTCACACTGTTTATATCCATATACTCCACTTTGGGAGCGAACATGGTATAAAAAAAGAAATAGAAGAATTAAGTTTTATCATTATTAAGTAGGATTTTATGGGCAAAGTTTGATAGTTAATTGGATATTTTTTGATTCTAAAATGTTACTGAAAATATTGTGTAATATTAATTATAATTAAACTATAAAATTATTTCATAATCTTAACATCAAAGATACACTTGAGGTATGAAAAATATTAATTCCACCACAGTAAATATTTTATGTAGATATCACTTGTAACAAATTACGTGTAATTGCTTTTCAATATCTTCAGTAGACAACTTAATAAATATCTGAAGTACGTTATGTCTGATGAAATTTTAATAAATTTCAGAAGAAATTTTTCAATATGGATCAAAATATCATTACATTATACTTATGCCGTGAAAAAAAGAGCTAGAAACAATATTGGAAGTGGTAACCACAGCGACTGAAGAGCTTCTCTCTACAAAGTCACTGCAGTGGGCTCATAGCGTTAGAGAAAAAGATACCTAAGTTAATTTAGAAAATTGTGCGTCTGGAGCGGAGAAACGTCAGAAGCTTGGTATCTTGTACAAGTTCTTTGCTTAATAGCGTTGGCAAAACTGTCATACCAATTCGCAAGTTCTACGAATATTTCATAAAGTTTTATTTAGTTTTATTATTATGTTAAAATGTGTCGCACATAGTTATTAAAAATCATAGAATGAGTGGACGTTTTAATCTACTATCTAACAACCGAAAAATCTTCATTCTTCAGCTTATATACATCACATGCCGTAGAAGCAACAATTTGGGCATGCTTTGAAGAAATTCTCATAAATAACATTGAACCCAATCAACCACTACTAACCAACAACTACATATTATCGACTGTAGAAAAATAAAAAACATTACCTTCAATTTTTCAAAATAGCTTTTATTCGATATCAGAATGTGTTAAACTTAATACACGTTCTACCAAAAGCATATAAGATAAAAATTCCGAATTAATGATAAAATTTAGCTTTTAAATTTGAAAAAAGTATGGCCTGTGAAACTGGCGACCAAGAAAAAAAGCTTTCACCTAATCAATTTTATTTGTTTTTCTTAAATAACTTGTTAAATTAATATCATATTCAGTAAATAAAACACCAGTTCTAGTCTTCGTGCACTTCAAAGTTGTGCCTACGTAACGTTTTGACTTTGGCTCAAAATTATTAAATTAACGTTTTTTTTGGCTCTTGTAAAATTTGTTCCATGTGGGTTACGTCTTTTTTCCTTTCAACAGTCAATATGCCTATCAAATCCACCGCTCTATCAATTGAGCTATCGAAGGTATGCGGATAAGTAGTGTCAATATCTCTCTATATTTTCCTCGAATCAGCAATTAATTTCAATCGAATATTTTATTTACATGTCCAAGGTGTTGACGTGCATATTTTGAAGCTGTGGGTTGCAGGTTGTAATCCTACAACTATTCATTTTTTGAAATTCAATAAGCAGGACTAGATGCCTGATGAGCATTAGCTGGTGAACTAATTCTACTGAAAAAAATAATATCAAGTCCTTAGAGTGCAGATTGTCAAATGCTCTACATATATGGTGTGTATTAAGTTTTAAAAATAATTTAATATGGCTGAACTACTAGGGAAGAAGAGGATAACCAACAGGTTAAAAAAATGACTAACAATCAATTGTCATGAATAAAATCTGTCAAAGCAAGTCTTCACAATGTGAGATCAATATTATATTACATTCTTAAAGTTGTCATTTTCATAATGTGTAGATCCATATTCTCAACTTTCGCACCAAACATTCTAAAAAAACCTTCCTCACATAAATGGCTGTCTCTTATTCACCACCACCTGAACAATTTTCGTCTATTCTCGAGCGAATTCCATTATAAATTCTTCATTCAATTTTAAATCAAAAGTGATAAAAATGTTTTATTCAGATGTCTAATATTAAGAACCACTGATAAAATATACACAGAAAGCCGTATTAAAAATACTAAGTATTTTGAAAAAGAAATTCTCAAAAGTGCTCTCTATCTCAGGTATCTTTGACTGTAGAAGATTACTTTGTTTCTCAGGTATAAATGCATATTTTATATTCTATATAAGGCCTTTGATGTACTTTGTTTTTTCTAAAACTTTATTTATTTTATTACGTCTAAAGTTTATAAATATTTGTATTTACGTATCGAATGAATAATAAAATTAGTAATAAAGTAACATGTTTTATTTTTCTTTGTCTCTTGCAAAAATACAATGCTTTTTCTATAATCTAATGCTGTATTTGTTTTATCATTGAGAAATTTCTTTGTATTCTGAAATTGAAGTAAGCAATACGATCATTTTTCTTAAAATCCCAGTGATTGTAATTTTAAACAAAACATAATAACAATAATGATCACCGTATTTTCAAATAGACTGTTTTAATATTATACAACTTGCGATTCTTATCATTTACATTCGTGTTTTTGTTAATATCAGTGAATTCTACAGTGGTTGACTTTGGTAATAGTCCCCTCCAAATTTTACAAATCTTCTGAGAGTTTTTTTATGTTTGCATTATATAGTATTCATACAGATCTTAATTACTTTGGTAACGTATTAATCTCCATGCTGTTATTTTTTCATTTCGCCTCTCACCTACATCAAGATGAACGAACTAGTCTTGGAGTGATCAATTAGATATGTTGTGATTTCAGCCACTTGAAGAAACTTATCGTATTTAGTATTCTGCTTTTATACTGATAATTTTTTTATTAGTACTTTGGCCGGAACTACGTTATATACGACGTCGGCAGAGCGACAGCAGCGGAGATGCAAAATAGCTATAAATATGTGAGTGAGTAAATAAGAAATTTCGGCAGCACAACAACACGTTGTCGTCACAATAAACTTGCTCACTCACTATTCATAGCTATTTTGCATCTCTGCTACCGACACTCTGCTGTCGTAGCTCCTGCCTTACTCGTTTTGTTCAATATTTAGTTGTGCATTATTCGTTATACACCGTCATAGTACTCTTTCTTTCTGGTCATCTATTATGTGGAGGATCCATATTTTCCATACGTCAATACTGATGACGTATATTGGTTGAGCCATTTGCGTATGGGGCATAAAAAGATACTATTTTTGACCAAAATTGTACCAGTATTGTTCTGCTTACAATTTTAATACACACATACGCCAGTGCACGAACTTGCTGAGTGACAGTGACGTGAATTCACATGAAGAATTTACCAAGACTTGGCAAGGAATAATGTGGATGAAAATCTTGAGGTTTCTGTATAATTGTTCATTGGCGTGTTTTCTTCTTCTTCATCTGCCTTATTTGCCTCCTACGTATATGGCCGCCTCCAAAATTCTGTCACCTGACAGAAGTTTTTCATCCTACGAGATTATACCACTACCCTTTAGTAGATTTTGTGGATGGCATCCGATAGACTTCCAGGACGCCAAGATTTCACCAGTATACAAGATTTAGGCTCTTTGGAGGAATCTACAGTACGTGTTCCAGCTAGTTTCAGCGCCATTGGATAGCATTTAAGGTCAGGTCGGTTTCCGTCCGCTCTCCTGCCTCCGAATACTTAATAAAGTCAAGTTACTTCACCCCCGGTATTCGACGCAGCAATCTGTTTTTGAAGCTCAATATTCTTCTTGAGTGTTTGTCAGCTGCCATGATTTAATAACGTATAACAGCACCGGCAGTATGAATGCACTAACCAAATTACACTTGCTTCAGACCGAGTACCTATGTGGCATTTGAAGCTTTTTTGAAGCTATCAAGCTTTCCGATAATTTATTATTCACTGGTCTCAGTCCAGAGCCAGTAATTACTGATGTGATTATATATGACGCAGCTCTTCCATTGATATGTATTTTATTATTATAATTATGTTTGCTCCAAAATTGAAGCATATGAATCCACACGGTGCGAAGATGACTTCCACAGAAATATGGTATTATATGAAGTATATGGATTTCCCGCAAATTGAAGACATGCTTTGAAACAGTCGACAGCTGTGGTAATCAAACCTGCAATATTCACCTCCAAAGCACGCACGCCAAGCTCTTGCCCACCAGGGAGAATATGTATACAATATACATTAGATAGAAATAATACATCTAAGTACGGTTATTCAGGTGAAGTGCTATCAAAGGTAAACAATCTCATAAACTTTTCCTCCCATCTCATATCCAAGACATCTTGTAGCCATTATTGGACGCATTGCAATGAAACTCGGGAAGGGTAAACATAATGATCCATAAAACTCTGCCTCTCAGTCATACCAGGCGAACATCTCTAGCCGCGGGTCAAATCCACCCCGACTTAACATTTCTATGGCGATTTTAGTGTTGTAAAACACATGAACATCCCCACCCTCCTCCGTGGCTAAGCTCCTGGTATCTTACGTCATGAACATTAAACATTAACGACTCGATTGTATGTTGCAGTAATTTGTTAGTGATACTGACCATATGGCAGACATTTCTTTCCACTATCCGCAACCTAAGAAAACGCCATTTTCATCGTCCTGTCAAATATAATATTTTGATACGCGATATGTTCATGCGGAACTTGTACAATTACAATTATATTTTTGATAATAATCGATTATTTTTTTCACTAATAGAAGTATACTTACTTTAATATATTTGATTGTTAATAAACGATAAACGTTTGTTCTTTTGTTAAAATAAAAAAAAAATGTATAGAATTAGATACAAGAATTAATTATGGTCACTATATCGACACCAATATTGCAGGAATACGTATCTTGATTATTTGTCACTTACAAGTCACTTTGTAAAGTATACTTTTATTTTTTGCCATCATTTGCTATCATTGGTAATTTTTTTTTCTACACGTGTGTTTATAAAACATGTACAAAATATTTTGAAAAAACTTACGTTCTTTTTTCCTTTCTACGGCCGATTTATAGAAAATCCTTTTTAAAAATCTCGGATTCAACAAGAAATTATACCATTTATGATTTTCATAGAATATATGTATGTGTATCTATATAATTTGATATCATTATCCTTTGAATTCATGGCATAAAAATGAAGCTTCTAGATAAACAAGATGAATTTGCACACCGGAGATCCATATGTTTCATATATCATAGACGGATGTAAGACATATACTAAAAAATCGTGATTTAGTAATTTATGAGTAACCGGAAAAATATTTGTTATGTCTCGTTCAATCTCACCATCGCCTACAATATATCGTATATTGAACATCAAAATTGGTTTTGAGAGGAACTTGGATATAAAACCAAACAACTCCTATGGTGCCAAAATTTGAGCGGCGACGCTAGAAGTGACTCGAGCACTTGCTGAGGATGCCTCTCCTGCTTCTACAGCCTGAAACTTGGCTATTCTTCTAACTGACAGGATGCTAGCATCCTGGAAAACCGTCAAGTAATATCAATCATAATAAAATATACCTACAAAATTGAAGAGATGCTGGCATGAACGGGATTAATACAAAGCGAATGAAAATTATGAATATCCAATGTGGTGGCCCTTTGAGGAGTAAGGCCGCACATGTGCGTCCGTGCGCATTGTCGCATTAATTTTAAAGCAATTCTTTTATTTTAAAATAAATTGTTAAAATTTCTTTTAATATAAATACTGCATATATTTATTAATGATAAATCGAAGTAGTTACAACTACATCATTTATTTTTAAGCTAGAAAAAATACTTAAACATTTCAAAAAAAAAAGGTTGACTTCATTATTAAAAAAAAATCTTTACACTCTTTCGATAATTATGTTTTGTAAAGAAACGAAAGATTATTTATATTGCTATTTATAGAAATACTTATAAGACTCCACATAAATTAGTCCTGTGTGTTCAAATTTGTTCTCAGGTGTTCCTTTGATTCCAAAATGGGAGATGCCACATTACACACATTTTTACCAATTTGGAATAACTTTTCAGTTTATTTTGTTTATTGTTTGAAAATAGCAGAGCATTATTTACAAATCGGCATATCCAATTCAACTGATTTTGTGATACTAGTTGATTTGACACTAGGTGAATGATTGTAGTGTTTAAAAAGTGTGTGCAGAACAAATTAACTCACTAATCAAAGGGTTAAAAATAAATTATATTTTAGTTGTTGAGTGGAGTGTATTCTTTACAAAAATAAACCTCATACAGTCGGAATATTATAAATTTTCCTCAAGTTGAAATTGCTGGAGCTTAATTTTAAGTGCACCCTAAGTAAACCTGGCGATTTAGTACAACCAGTGATATGATTTTCCCCTGCGTCGTATCTGTAGCTATTACACTGATTTAACAGCACATTGGCGAAAATTAAATAATTATTCTTTTTTTATGCAGTCTCTCTTTCAAATACAAGGCGAATGTAATATAAGTCACTTTCATAGATAATAGCAAATAAATTGTATTCAAAAATCGACCATATTTTAAACTATTTTCATTTTGTACAGAGTAAAGGAAAGACGTCCGAAAATAGATTGCTTCTTATAAGACTCGGCCAACTAAAAATAAAAACTGTACGAGAAAGTTAAATGAAGATTTCTTTTTTGTGTTAATTTTTCAACCTCTGGTGATTAATAGCTTTAAGAAAATTGTAGAAAATACACTATTAAAGTCGTTAAAAACTGCATATCAAGATAAGTTTCACATGGGTTATTAAGTATTATAAAATAATTTGATAAAAAAGCTTGTCTGCCAATTTATTAACAGACAGAATCAATGCCAATTAATATTACTTAATTGTCGGTTGATATTTAACCGGTTAGGTGCCTTAAGCGAGTTATCTTGCTCTCTGTTTCCGTGCCTGTGGGCCGGCCATACAAAATGAGCGAATATATTCGATCAAGTTTATGAGTGTTTCTTGACAATTTCTAGTACGAATTTGAATAATCTAAAATATGGAACATATAGAGACATCTATTGGAGTCCTAAATAAATACTATCGTATAACAGTTTATTGATATTAACGATTTTACAGAGATATAACTAAAAGCTTCGCATGGCAGTTGAAAAATAATTATAAAATTCACGGCCTACCAGGATCTGCCGCACAAATACCTTCCGGTGCTTAAATGGTTAAAACTTAAAATCTTTTATTCAGTTATGGTAGTGATGCTTTAAAGCCTCAAATTGATCTGCATCTTCTTCAAGTTAAGCAGGATGATATCTGAAAAAGATAGAAAAAAATACCACTATATTCTAAAGGTTCATAGAAGATTAAAATGGTCTGAAAAGCCGGGTGAATGTAAGGGAATGATAAAGAAGTTAGATTGTTACGTTACTATCGGAAAATAAATAGAAACATAAAATTGATATAGTATACAATATCAAAAGTATATAATTTTCTATTATAGCATTGAAGCTTAAAGATGGTATAAATAAACTTTTAATAATTTTCTGTTTAAAATGTGTTGAGGAAGAGTTTAAAAGCTGTCATTGGTGTTTCGACACTAAACTCTGCTGAAATAAAAGTAATGTTCTTTACGCGGAGTTAAATAAAACGGATGAAGGAGTAAGGGCTTATGAATGACGCCGATGAAGCACTCCTTTTATAGTCTCTCTACACGCTACATGAAAAACGTATGCTGCTCACAATGAAAGCGCTTATCGCAACATTTGAATATGAAAAGCTCGCATTGAATTTTTTCGCTTAATTTCAACACAACATTCATATGACTCAAAAATGTGCACTTGTTTTATTATGTAGTGCCGTAGTACTATAAATAATTGTTACAAAACGGACGGAAAAAAGATTTAAAAAACTGGGAATTGGGAAAACACAGTAACATAAAACACACGATTCCATATCGAATACATCGATCACTATTTGGTATTTGCGACGGGATGAATTATACTAATGAAATACCGATTATTACATTATTAGATTCCTTTCTATCTCCATCAGAAATCTATCAACTTCACCTGCCAAGTAAAACTTTTGTGAAATACCATTAATAGATCTGAAATCTCGAACTGCATTAAGATATTTTCGTCTCACTTAATGGTTATCTTGTTATTTTCTACAGAAAGCGCCAACCACTACACTAAACATCAAAAAATCCGAAGAGCTTTGGTAAATATATTTATTTTTAAAGTTTAAAAAAAAGTTTGATGACATACAAAATCACTCTACTTTATAATTATATAAACTATTTTTTACATAATCAGTTATTTTGACATATTATACAGGTATACTAAGATAATTTACTAAGATAATTTTATAGGCATAGGGAACAGAATTAGACAGTAGAATCTTTACTGATTATTCTTGTAATTAGTAAATTAATAACTATTTCATTAGGAATTTGTAATAATGTCTACGGGATTACTAACAATTGATAGGCCTTAAAACCTCTCAATCAGTGATGGATATCATTGATGCCATTACCAAATAAAAACATTGATCGAAATCAACAAAACTAATTCTTTTGTATTACATCTACGACATGTGCCTGTGTGTATTTAATTACTATAACATTTGTACGTATTACTCATTTGATTGATTTATTTACATTTTAGAAGGGAAGGGAGAGAGCATTTCATGGGGTCGGTCAAAGTGAATCAGTGTATGAATGATATTTGCTTGAAAATTAGATTGTTTTCCCGTTGTTATTTTTCATTTTTGCAATTATTTTATATTATTTGAATTTTAATGCATAATAAAATGATTGTATTGCTCAAGGTTGCCCAATTTTTTTCTGCAATGGAACACTTTGTAAAACCCGAAATATCAACGGAACACTTAGCTTATTTTTTAGGTTAGGTAATTCTTACTACTAAGAAGATCTTTAAATGTGTTGCAATGTATAAAACCTTTTCAAATTGTCGCGGAAGATATATTCAGGTTCGGTGGAACAAAGTTTGAGAAACCCTGGTATAGCTAATTACAATAATTGATCTAACATATTTTGCATAATTTGAATTTAACATTTTTTTACTGGAGGCTTGGGGTCCAGGACCGTAGCTTTTAGTAAAGTAGGAGCAGAGTCAAGACCTTGTATATTTTGTGGTACTGACTATAATATCGAAGTTTATTTTGGCACTGTCACGGTGCCAAAAAATGCACTTTTTGAAATGCATTCACTGACTAACTTGCTCACGGAGTACTGGAACAGCCGAATCATTTTGCTTTTCTTGTCAGTTTGTTTGTATTTACCGAGAATACAGATTGTGTATTTTACTTTTTCTGACATAAATAGGCCGTTTCAAAGATATGTTTATAAAACACAGAAAACATAACTGGAAGTTTGTACGCATATATAACATTGTATATCGGATTTACTGGGTTTTTTCTTTGTTATGTCTGGTGCAGATAAATATTCTATGTGAAAGGTCTAAAAACAAAAACACCACTGCATATCTAATATATGAATCATTACAGTGTTTCGCTTACATCGTATTAATCTTAACAGAGAAATAGCATAATTAACACTTAACCTGCTGGCTACTTTTGACAAATTCGCAAAATGCGCTTAACGTTTGCGAAAATAAACATATTTACCAAGGTACTTTAAATATTTCAATATTTTTTTGTTTATTGTACTAAAAATTATATGCGGAACCAATTTAACAATATCTCAGTATTATATTACTGTCACAGCTTATATAATTATCACTTAAAAGTAAGATATTGCGAATTTGTAATGTTTGAGAAAAAATGTAATAAAATCCTCATCGGCATTAATAAACTCATTTAAAACAACAAAAGTATTTAAGAGGATTTATATAGAGGTGTTATACAAGCATATGGCACAAATTATCAACCGTGTTCTGCAAATACCGTGTTATACGAGATCCGAGCATTATTATATTCAAACATGAAGAACCTATGCACAAAAATTAATCAAAATCCGGGTGTATGTATTATTATTTGCCACATTATTTTAGATAAAGAATTTATTCATTACTTCTCGAAAATGAGTTCATTTGTATTCTTCATACAATGTTTCATTGTTTTTTAAATAATAAAACTGTCATATATTAATACATTTTGCAATTATGATGAATTATATATTATAATAAAATGGCATACAAAGTCCAATTGTTTTTTGTTATCTTATCACATTGTTGAAAGACGTGTCAAGTTCTCGCATTAACCTCGCCATAAATTCGTTATATTTCATGATAAAAACGTCAATAAATAAAGCTTTTATTTTATACTAAGTGCTGATGATAATTTCATCACTTGTTTCTATGCCAATTATAAAGAATTATTGGTGATAAAGCTAAAGCTTTTAATTACACTGAGCGATATTTGCTCTGAAAATGTAGCATACAGATCGGCGCAGTGTAGAGATATACATTACAGAAATGGAGTATATACATACAGGCAGTTGTCGGCTTAGGACCACAATCTGTTTCGATGAATAGGTAGTAAGTTGATTTAGCCATGAGTCGACTTATACAAAAATTTCAGATCATATATAAATTTATTATTGTGCGTGATGACACTACAATACTATTTTCTATGTTATTTTTAACCAGTGGATCCACGCTGTCATTTATTGGGTTTCTCTATGGTTCCTTTTTATTAATTTTAGAGTATGCTTTTGCTTTCTTCTTTATCATTATCATTCCTGATATTTGGATATCTTTACGGATTTGTTTTTATTTTTTAATTTAAGTATATTCAATATATTTTATAATTGGTATCAATCAGCTTTTCAAGACACCGAAATCAGGTTGGCTTATTTTATAAAATAGGCAGGCCATTATAAGACTCTTTTGAGCCATCTGAAATACGTGGTCGACCCAGTCTAATATCGCAAATCTAGTCTTATGATAAGGAGTGATTACAATATGATCCGTGTGTATTATCTCATCGTTGCAAACGAAATCATATCATACTAAGATTAGAAATTAAATGCTTATGGGGATATGGTGAAGAGTTTTTGTGAGCCGGAATGACAATTAAGACCATATTTCAACATAAAATTTCTACCACAAGTGTACGGCAGCGCCATCTGTTGGGCGATTTTCCGAAGTGATATTATTAATTTTGGTACAATATCGACTCTGATGAAAAACGATGTAAACTCTAAAGAAAAAACAATACAGGGCGCAAATAAAATATCTATTTAATAGACGCAACCTTAAAGTGCACAATCACTAAAACTGGTGCTTTATTTATTCAATCCTTTAAAACAATGCAAGTCCATCAATTTAATAAATTATTTAAGGACAATCAATAAAATTCATGTGGTGGTAGTCCTTTTTTTACATGCCCTCCTTTTTTAAACTTTAGAGGCTTAATTTAGATACTAATTCGGTATTTTTAGCTTACACCTTTTTGTTAAAACGTATATTAAGATGTACACATTGTGATTACCTTATTCACCCGCCCCGTCCTTACACCTGGTTTTAATCAGGCGTATCCTGGAGCCCTGATATCGAGAAATGATCTTCTTTATTTAACGGAAATATCCTGGGAGTAAATATAAATTATCAAAAACTTAGGTTGCTACGCACTCGAGTGTGCTGAAGTTAAAAGAAATAGGATCAAAATTGAATGTTGAAAAAAGTGAAATAATAATGAGAATATACATTGTGATTGTAGAGTAAAGCTATTTAGATAAAACTGAAGATTAAATCCTTTGTCCTTTCCATAGCCGTTTTATATTATTTTTTATACTGTTCTGCTAAGTAAAAAAACAGTGTCTGTCATATGATTTCGTATGTAGACAAATACTGTGCTTTTACTTAGTAGGGGAGAAAAAAAAAATATTTTGTTACTGATGAAATTAGCTCGTTTCATGAAAGTACAAATGGAATAAAATTTTAATATAGAATTTGTATCATTAAAATTAATTAAGTGGAAGGGTAAACCCCTAATATAGAAATATAACACAATTTATTTTCAAAGCCGAGCGAGTGCGTTGACTGAAATGATTATCTTTTATGTTGAAGTAATATATTTCTGCGTATTTATGATATAAGTCAGTATTATTATAATGCATTTAACATCAAAGGAGAGATCGCGAAGAAATACTATTTCAGTCTGTCGAGTGTATTTTGAATTTTGTTATATAAATGAATACTAAATTATTCAAACAGAAAATTTGTTACAAAATATTATAATAAAAATGTGGGTAATAATCTGTAAGCTATGCATTTTTATACCATATTCGCTCCAAAAGTGAAATATATGAATCTATACAGATACAGTCCGTATTGATTGTGGGGTAAATAGATTTACAAGAATTGATTGTCAGATAATAACTCAACCTAATAAGCACCCAGTCCTTCATTTCTAGGTTTTTTAAATTCAGCAGATGTGGGAATCGACCCGTATTCTCCGGATGTGAGACGCGCACGATAATGCCTATGCTTTTGGGGAGATTGCATAATATTTTTACATTGAAATTATTTAAATTCCATGAAAATGCACTTACACGCATACTATCGATGGTTGTAATTAATGGGAAATGATTTCAATCGTTTATAGTATGAATTATTATGGGCGAACCAAGCCTCATATTTTAACAACGTTTTTGGATACGATATAAAAGTATATTTTGATAAAATTATAGATCGAATACCACAGATAGATTATATCGTCGTATTACTGGCAAAAGACGTTAAAATAAAAATGTGAGTTTTGAAATAGTCGAGTTTTAATGGTGGAGTCTCACTGTTAAATATATTTCACAACAATTTCTTGACGTATATACATTATACCTTAAGAAATTGTCGTAAAATGTATTTAATATGATGGCTCAACCAATAAAACTCGATTATTTCAAAACTCACTTTTTTACCTTAACGTCTTTTGCCAGTAATACGACGATATTATAATCTAACATTTGTGACATATTAAAGAGTGATATTTTATGATACATAGTTGTTTAATCAATAAGATATTCAAAAATATATAGTGCCCAAAAGGAGCATATCTGGCATCTAACAGTTATATTGAGGTTTGTATATGACGACTTCGTCATAAAATGTCTTCATTGTGTATACTTTATTATAGAAGAAGCTTTTTATAACGTATATTCAAATTTATATCGTGGGTTTTTTTGGCATTTTTGTTTTAAGGCAACTAGCGCAAAAACCCATCTAAGCACCGATGCCGGCAAATAAGGCAAATTAAAATAGATCTTAAAAGAAATGTCGGATATAGCGTTTTACTAATGTAAATTAATGGGTTAATATTGACAAAGTTGAAATAATCACGTTCAATCAGATGAGGATTTAGTCGAAAATTCAAGTAGGAAATGAGTTCAGAGGAAGTCGATAGAGACGTGGAATATGAGAAGTCAGTTCATGTTCCAACATACCGGAAAGCAGAGCAAATATTAGAGACTGCGATTAGATAGCTAGAAGCACAACAAAATAAAAATCTTGCAGTTAGTTAACAGTGTTTGAAATAATAGGACATATTAAAAATGTGTTGTTCTTCACTAATGGAAATCATTATTTGAGAAGAATTGTTTATATCGAAGTAATCAAAATAATATGACGGGGGTCATAGCCCCTACCATCGCAAACCCACGTTATTACCAATTTCCAATGTACACCGATAGCAAAAGTTAATTTAAACTTTTTTTTTTATTATTTTGCGTAAAGGAAAATTTTAATGGCAGACGTCGAATCAATAAGCTATGTTTATGGGCGAACTAAAAGAATCCGACAAATAAATCGAATCAAAAAAGCAATTATAAGCTTTTACCAGTCTGTTCTCAAAGCACAAATTGAAACAAACAGCTTTTCAACTGTGAAATACGGATGACGCTTTTAAAATATGTTCATTTTTGAAATGCACACAGAATCACAATGTATAATATATATCGATGGATGGTAAACAGCTGAAACAATTTTCAATTTGATTGTATTAAATTTTCAATTAAACACAAATAATACAATAATAATTTGATTTCATTATTTTCCATGCTACAATGATGAGTTATTTTATTAAAATGGATGTCATTCATTTGACGTCATGTAGTATTTATAAATCATGACAACACATTTATATCATAGTGTTTAATTAATATTTTCGACTGATGGTGCTTGATGGAAATTGATTTTAAATTCTGAATTATTTAAAACTGGTAAACTTCATATGGAACAAACATATGGAAGTTTACCAGTTTTAAATAATTCAAAATCATAGTGTTTATTGAAATATGAATAATCGATATCAATTTTTTGCATTATATTATTGTTTATGAATAGACTACGCCAAAATATTTAGAATTGTATTTTCGGTTGTATGTTTTAAAAATATTTTAAACAACCGTGGTTGTGCGAACGCTTGATGGAGTTACTGATAAAACTAAATTATACACTGCAGACTACAATTGTACAATTGATTCAGTGGACAAGTGAAAGTGCTGGTCGCAAATTCTATTCCCATAGCTGCATACAAATGTGTATTTCTACGTGGAATTTTTATGGTAAGTAGAAGGGGTAATTTTATTAATTTTCCTCGTTTTCGCTGTTCGTTAGTCGATTTTGAGCTTACCCGATTTCACCCGAATATTGACGATTACTCAATGAAATTTTATTATGTATATGAATGAAACTATGCAGTTTATTATGAAATTTCTTTACACAAATACCTAGATATCGTGTTGCTTAAGTTATACATGATGGAGAATTACGCTTATTGTTAAAGAAAGAAGAGATGAAACAGGGCCTATTCGTAGATTCTAGAATTCACACACACCGACATATATACATATATATATCGACTGTTTTTTAATAATCACAAATCAAAAGGATGTAAGCTGCAAATGACGAATTAGCACTAAAATTAAAAAGTAGGACAGTGATATCAGCGACCAGGAAAAAGAACTTCCACCGTGTCATTCTTATTGGTTTTTCTCGAAAAACACTTATTATATTCATATCAGATTATAATATATTACAAAAAAAAAACCTTCATACATATTAAAGTTCTGAAAAATATTTTATTTAATGATTTTTGAGCCTCATATCACATTCATATTTTTCTGTTCATTATTAAAACCATGTTACATGTTCGCTCCGAAAGTGTATCATATGGATCTACACAATGTGAAGATAACCGCCCCAAAAGTGAAGTACACATATCTCCGTAATTTGCCTTGATAAATTATTTTTCACAAGAATCGCTTGTTAGACAACTGCTCAACCTAATCCTTTTAAAATCCGATAGATATAGGAATCAAACTTACATTGCTCGAATTGCGAGGCGCGCACGCCAACCTCTATACTACCAGAAATATATATATATGTACATATAATTTATAAATTTATTTAGTGTGTATTATAAATTGTAGATAAGTTGAAATAAAATATGTTATTGGAATAAAAAACCTTTATAAAATATTAGTTGGCTTTTCTGATGAATACAGATGCAGGTATCTATATAAATATAAAAATAAAATAAAACATTTCGTATTTCATTTTCTATTCGTAATCTCGAAAATAATTAAAGAAGATTCATTTCGAAATGCTATAAATTCAATTACTCATAACGGTGACCCTTGATCTTTGATACAATATCTTTTGCGTCCACAGTCTCGTTTTATATTTTTATTTAAATGGTTATATCACTTCATTTCAAGTCGTGCGAATTCATTGAACTCGGAGAAAACACGAAAATTAAAATTAAAACAGCGAGTTAGCAATCAAGTAATTTAAGTTGTCTTCCAAGCAGATCCAAAGTGTGTGGAAAGTGAAAAACTTTTCCGCGAAACAATTAACATTTTCCCCCGAGGGGCGTAAATCTTCGTGAAGATTGGCGGCGACTCGTATAATTGTTGGACAGATGCGAATCTTTTGACTCGTCGAGTTTAAATCATTAGAAAATACTTAAAATATTCCTCCATTTTATTTGGAGTGCTATACTAATATCTCAGACAACTTCTTCTATTGAAATACTTCATTGTTAGTGTCGATGCCAATTTAA
The DNA here is from genome assembly GCA_022683975.1 of Rhyacophila evoluta. Taxonomy (NCBI): domain Eukaryota; kingdom Metazoa; phylum Arthropoda; class Insecta; order Trichoptera; family Rhyacophilidae; genus Rhyacophila; species Rhyacophila evoluta. The sequence goes on from JAGVSQ010004367.1 coordinate 17,247, forward strand.
AGTCCAATAGATGCTTGAAAATCGAAGAATTGATATTATTGGGTGACAATAATTTCGTAATTGTACACAAGAGTAAATCATACAGTAGACTTCTACAACACGTATCTGCGGGGATTTAATTGCACCATCTTCCGTAGCATTATTTATTTCTAAGTCCCAAATTCTACATATAAATATTGAATATACTTGTATATGTTTTTTTTCATACCATGTTCGCTCCCAAAGTGAAACACATGGATTTACACAGTGCGAAGATATCCATTCGGAATGTGGAGTACATGGATCTCTGCAATGTGAAGACGCCTTGACAGATTATTTTTTCACGAGAATTGTTTATCAACCCAATGAATATCCAATTCTGCATTTTTGATTTTTAATATAATTTTGCACGCTAAATTCTATAATATTTAACCTACTATAAATTAGAGAAGTCGAAGAACAAATGTTCAGAGCGTGTTAATGGACTAGACAAGAAAAAAAAATATGACTATTTTAAATTTCAAGCCGAAAATTTACATTATCAAAGAGATACAATGTAAGATGTATATCGAGGTGTAACAAATCTTAAGCGTTACAAGACATGTGATTATTGTTGTTTCTATTTCTATGATCGAATTTTTTAGTGGGAATAAATCTTGTTTGATTGATTAAAATAATTAATTGTTCAAATTTAAAAAGTTTGCATTCATATATATTCCAAGTTTAAGCGAATTAAAAAAAATGCATGTCTTTGAAATAAAATACCATTAATTATTTTATCTAACATCACATCATCAATGAGCACGAAGATGAATTATTTTTATTATTAACACATTTTTTTTATTTCAGACGTTCGATTATTTGTTTGGTTGCCCGTTGTCTGTGTCCTCGGTTCAGCTAATTAGTGATATTTCTACTAAACCAAAATTGAGCATCAACGACAATGGCATATAATATATTTTTAATAAAATGTAAAAATAATTAGTTTAATTTTGGTAACCTTTACATTAATAAATATAATAAAAATATTGTATGTATTGTTCTAGTGTAGGTTGAAGCCGCCTGGTAATGAATATGTAGTATTAAAAAAGACCACACGTATTTTTTCGTTATCACATCTGAAAAAATATTCATAAATTATTAGTGAAGCACATTAATAATTTTGTCTGCTTTGTACCAGGAGCACATAAATGATTAAGTGCAAACGATACATTTATTTTTGTCATTTTTAATTTTTCCATTAGAACACACACACCACTACACTTCTCCCAGCATGGTTGTCATTAAACTTTCGACATAATAGCATGCCAAAGTGGACGGTCATTAACATGGGAAATTTATATTCCGAAACTCTCCCGCGTGGCGACAGCTGCTGCCCTCTCTGAGGCAAAAGCTGTAACCCCAGACTGGAAATTAACATAGAGGCGAATGTATCTTAGTTTTTAATTGCTCTAAAAATGGCAAACAATTTAATTCTTTTGACGCTATTTATAGCAAATGAACGTGCGAAATTGCAACGATTTTTTAAAGATTAGTTTATTTCTGTGTCTAGAAAATTATTTTATCGATTCTTATAATGGAATGCATACATATTTTTTATTTATAACGCAATATTTTATTTACAGAACTATAAATGTTACATGATCCTAAAATGTCTTATTTTCTAAAATTGCAAATTGTAGCATATTAATCACATCAATAACTCCAAGTTGCTAGACGGATCAAGGATGTAGAGTAACTTAATTAAATAACCCTAATGAGACAACCAATATACTGACAACCAATTCTTGTGGAAAACAATTTGTCAACATAACACAGTGAATATGCAGATTTATATTTAAAGTATCTAGACATTATAATATATGATAAAATAAATAAGACGTTGGCGTAACACAAGGTACCTGTGCATATTTTTTAATATTTCAGCTTTTCTTAAATATTAGAGATAAATCATATTCTGTCAGATCAAATGGTTCGCGACTTTGCTGTATTCAAAATTTAAACACTATTTATGCAGATTGTATTATACGTATACTCCAAAGAATTCACGCATGAAAAACCAACCAACTAGCAAATAATATTTATGAGATAGGGATGTTCAAAATGATTCGTTAACACAAATCATTGCCATTTGAGCTTTCTTTCTTCTTATCGAATCTTGAATCTTAAAAATTTTCAGTTCTAAGTTTAAACAAATGCATAGCATTTTTGAGACTTATTCCTAGATAGAGCTCGAAATGACAAGATTATAATACACCTTGATTTTGATAGAAACGTATGTAATTAATTAATATTTTTGACTGATGGTGCTTGATGGAAATTGATTTTAAGTTCTAAATT
>JAGVSQ010004368.1:2552-19565 GCA_022683975.1 Rhyacophila evoluta
AGAATATGGTTAATTATCCCATCAAACCTGAAAATTTCGACCGCTTTGAATAAAATTCAGTTATATTAAATTGTTATTTATTATTATTTGATCACGTTCTCTCTGAAATTATACCATATGTGCGTAAAAGTTCACTACCATAAATGGAGTAATATGTATGTCTCGCAATGTGAAGAAATTTTTTGACAGATTATTTACGACGGTAGGTTGCCAATCAATTGCTCAACCCATTTAATATCCAGTCCTGGATCTTTGTATTTTTTTAAATCCAACAGTTATTGGAATCGAGTCCGCGATCTCTGGCTCCAAAACCATCCGAAAGTTTATTTTTATACTGAGTTAATTAAAAAAATGAAAGTTTTATATGTTTTATTAAGATTTTTTTTGTGATATCTTATTATCATGATAGAGAATACTAGTTTTGTCGTACCGGAATCGATTTATTGTAAAAAAATAAGAAACCTATGTGAAAGCCGACGCGGTGAGTCACGTAAGTGTCACAAGTTTGGGAGCCACCGATAAAACAATGTAGATACAATCCATTGCAATCAAAAATAAAACAGTTTATTGGATGGCGACATAAAATATTTATCGCCTATTAACTTGAATATGATTGACTCTTTTATCAATGGATAAATCTGGATTCCGACAATGTAATGGACGCAAACAAACAATACCAAAAAATCACTTGTATTTTGTATTCATTATTGTATAGCTAGTAAGCTGACAATCACTTTGACATCAAATAAAAAATTCGCAGGTTAATTAGAGCTTAAAGCATTGATTTGTAAATGTATGAAATATAAATTGATCTTTGGAAGGATTCTTTAAATTTAAATTTTGTCCACTACGACCAAATGGATCTCCACAATATGAAGTCTTTCGACATAACATGTAGTTTATAAAGTTTATAACGTTTATAGTTCATAACATCAGATTTTTTGTTCATCACGTTCGCTCCCAACGTGGAGCATATAAATTTGCACAGTGTGAAGATATTCACCCTGAAAGAGGAGTATATGGATCTTCGCAAGGTGAAGACGTCTTGACAGATTATTTTTCACGAGAATTGTTTGTCAAACAAATACTCAACCCAATGAGCATCCGATCTTGCATTTTTGGATTTAAAAAAATATGACAGATAGGAAATCGAACCTGTATTCACCGGATTTCTAAGTACGCACGGTACCAAATACGCTATCGGAGAGACAACATTTTTTAGAAAACCCGTATAACGTCATTTATTATCAAATACTCACTAAAGCTATCATATGGCAATTGCTCGTAATTCAAATATATTTTCCACTACATGATAGTTGTAAATACTTGCTGATAAATAGCATTAAGACATTTGTCGGATTAATAAAATAAAATTGAACGGCGTAACAAATGTGGATTGTTAGGCACGTACGCCGCTAACTATCGGGGAGACCATCACATAGTCTCAAAACTAAAATATTATCATAATAAATTATAATTTTAAAAAATCTAGCCTTTAAAATAGGACTGCCAATCAGTTTTGGAGAAAATTAGAAACAAATTATTGAAGGTAGTTGACGGTGTGATTTAAAAATCGATTATAATGTTAGTATATAGGCACTGAAGGTCGAAACTGAAATAAAAATGATTAAAATAATAAGTCGGAGGGATTTTTTTTAGGTATGCGGCGGGGGTACAGGCCCCTGGTTTCCGGACACGTCGTATATGAGGCGATGAAATGTATCAATTACTATTGGATACCGGTCCTGTGTAGTTCCGATCTACCCCGACATTCCACAGTGGCGGCTCGAAAATTATTTAACTAGTTTTATGCCACTAATAAAAAAGCTAAGCATTGTATATTTTTATTAAAGACATTTCAATAAGTATTAGTTTTTACCTTTTGACATTTTAAGGATGAATGATTATAAACTTTTTGAAAATATTTGTATACCAATAACAATTTGACTCGTCTTTATGTTATTGTTGCTACACACGTCCTTTCTTAAAATGTTGACGGTAGAAAGCAAAAAGAACATCACATATAACAAATTTCACAGAAAGCTCAAAAAATGTATATTTAATGATTTTGAGCCAATGTTAAAACATAGGTACAATTTAGAAGTGCGTGTAGAATAAAACTGGTGTTTTATTTACTCAATATGTTATTAATTTAATAAGTTATTTAAGAAAAAAAACGGTAAAATTGATTAAGTGAAAGCTATTTTTCCTGTTCGCCAATTTTACTGGTCATCTGTTTCTCAAACTTAAAAGCTAAATTTAAACATCAATTCGTCATTTTCAGCGATTTACATTGTGGGTAAATATCTTTTGTATCATTATTCCAGTCAATATCAGCAAATTGGTAAGAATGTGAGTAACATTACCACATGTGGCCGCTTCCATTTTAGAATCAAACGAGCACTTGAGATCAAATTTGAATACATAGGACTGATTTATGTGACATTGTATTTGCCTCTGTCAACAGCAATATGAATAAACTTTCGTTTCTTTACAATAATAATTGTATTAAAGGCGTAAGGGAATTTTTTAATGCTTTTTCTTTAATTTTTTTCGTAATGTTTGCGTATTTTTGCCATTCTAAAAATATATGATATAATTATAATGACGAACGCATATCGTTGATGGATCTATCTAGGATTTATATTTAAAATAAATGATAATATTTTATCAAAGCAATAAAAGAATGGCTTCGAAAATAAAGCAACTAGGCGTACGAGAAAGAATTAATATAAAATTGGACAAATAAAACACGCGTTGAAATCTTTGCGTACTTTAAATTTGTGTCGATGTAATATTTTCACTCTGGCTCAAAATCTTTAAATGCGTCCTGTAATTTTTTTTATACGGGTTACGTCATTTTGTCTTTCCAATAGTTGATATGATAGAAGATCAAAATACGAATCGAAAAGACAAGAAAGTTTAGTTTAGTTACACCATTGGCGGGTATCAATGCCCCAATTCCCTCCCACACAGGAACGTGCTATTGTTTAGAAAAGAAAACACCTCCGCGGTGCCGCATCGTTGAACGTTTGTGTCGGCTAATAAATTGTAAATCGGCAAATAAATCATTCCCAAATACATCGAGGCATTGATAAAATGGCGAGGGGCAGGGGGGTTAGTACTTCCGACTTCCGGCGCAGTGCCTTCCCGACGCGAGACGCTATAAATATGGTTGGGAAACCTGGAGACTCGACTCAACCGAAATTAGGGGAGCAAGGGGGGCATTTTGTTTTCCGACACGTGTTTTCCGCCTTTGATATCTTTTTACAACTGCTTGCTATTGTCAAAGTGAAATTAAAAATGTTCCGCTTTGTTTTTTCAACGATACTTAAATATTTTCGTATATATTTTTTTATTTTGTGTCAAAAACAGTTGACAAATATCGATATAATGTAAACATTAATACCTTTTACAGACATATTTTTACATCATATCCGATCCGAAGGTGGAGCATATGGCTCTATACCGTATGAAGATGTTCACCCCAAAAATTAACTACATAGATCGCCGCTTTGCAAAGGCTAAATAGGCACCTTTTTTTATGAGAATTTGATGTCAGCCAATTGTTCAATTCATCGATCTTCTATTCTTAAATGTTGAGATCAAAAATAACCTTGCAGTTTTGACGAGAACGAATAATCCCCAGCACCGAAGCAAGCAGTCTAGCCTCTCGGCTATCTGGCAGACATATTGAGTAATTAAATTTAAACTATATAAATATGCTTTCCTGTCCTTTTTTAAAGAAATTTGCCAAAATAATTAATGTAGTAGATAATGAGTTACAGTGTTTATTCGTGGTAGCTGTGTGCTCCACATAGACAAACTTCATAGACAAAAGTAAAAAAAACAAGTTATAACATAAATTAGAATTCATGTGAGTAGATTGTCAAAAGTGTATATTTTTATGTTAGAAAAGCATATGCCATTTTGTGATTAAACCTATTTGCATGTATTCCGAACGATAATATTTCGCTAGGAAATGTATTAGCACCAACACTCAAAAGCAACAGGTACTAATCATTTGAAAATGGGTATACACAAATAGTCACTCGCCTCGCATAACGCATCACGTCCGATATAATACTAACTGAGTGTTTGAATTTGATTTTTTTTTAAACTAAAGTGAATTTGAGAAAAATATACATGAGAATGTTAGTTTTTTAATCATACCAGTTTAGAAAGTGGAGCTTGTGAAGTGTGAAGATGACGACTTCATAAATAGATATCCACGTTATACATATTTTGTCAAATTTATTTTACCTTTATTGGTTGCCAGCCAATTGATTAATCCAGTACTGTGTCTTTGGATTAAGAAAAATGTAGGATTCGAGCTCGCAATCCTTGGCACAAAGCTTGTATGTAGCTTCTCACCCGCCGGAGAGATAAATTAACATATTATAATTTATGAAACAATTATTTGGAGGCTTTATAAAATTCGTGTGAGTTATATTTATGAGTAATATGTGTGTTAAATACGGCACGGATTTGATCCGCAGGATAAAACCAGCAAAAATAATCAATTTGTATGTTCAACGATTAACACACTGGCTTGAAACCATAAAAACTGAGCACCTAGGTTTCCCTACTTAGTAGGGTTGCCAAAACTACGCAAAGTTACTATTTTTCGCTAATTATCAAACATATTGCAAAAAGAATAATAATTGTATGTTAAGCAACATAAAACATTGAAACATTTTATCACTCTTTAATATGTATATTCCAAGAAGTGACGTTTAATTATAATTTTATGAGTTTGTTTGTTTTTAACGGTACTCAAATATTTTAATATCTATATTTTCATTCTGTAATTAGTTGACCAAAATTTAAATGATATAAATATTCATTTTTATCCATTACTGATTTTTTTATTATTTCCGCCTCACAGCATATGGATCCCAACAGTGTGAAGATGAACAGTATGAATCAGTCCAGAAATTGAGTAAATTGATATCTGCATTATCAGATTATTTTAGAATTGATTGAGACAGTTCAACCCAATGAGCATCCAGTTCTTAATTTTTGGATTTCTAAAAATTTGGCAGATGTGCGAATTGAAATTACATATGTGGCCCGCACGTTAACCACTCGGTTATCGTACATATTTATAATTCAGTAAAAACGTATTTAATATTGTTTCAATAATGATAATGAATTCATCAGATTTTGTAATTTAATTGTATATATAGTAAACTAAAGCCGATATGTTGGATTACAGCAACTTATAGATTAGATGCTGTCATCTCAGATAAATGTAAATTTGAGGTAATAACATTCATTTTAGGTGAGCACACACTTTACAAGTATCTCGCAAACAGTGTTTTTCAATCGACATGATTCTATGGAGGATAGTGATTTGTCGTTATTTAAATTTATTATCAAAAAATCTAATGTAACCTGTCTGACAACCCTAAGTTAAACGATATGCTTATATTGTAAAGTAACTCCCTGTCAACATGAAAATACATAAGTAAGTAAGTCAATGCACCATTGAACAAGACATACTCGTACAAGTAAGTGACAATTGCCTTCGGTAAGTCACTTGCATAATCGTCGTGTTTTGAACAGCACTATAATATTTAAGACATTTTTACTGACAATCATTTAAAATGTTACTTATTTTACGTCATAGAAAAAACAAAAATTATACAACGCAAATTATTAATCAGTCGTTATCAAATAAATTCATGTATTATATTATATAACATATCGACTCTCGAAAAAGAAAGGACGTAGCCCACATAAAACAAATTTTGCAGGAGGCACTGTCTATTTAATGATTTTGGGCCAAAGTTAAAATATTGACGAGACACAACCTTAAAGTGCACGAAAACTAAAACTGGTGGTTTATTTGCCCAATTGTATATTAATTCAATAAGCTATTTAAGAAAAACCAATAAAATTAATTTTAAACTTTACCTTTTTAGTTTAGCATTCATTACAATGCGTCATTAGATAACATTTGGATTAAAAATGAGTTAGATAGTACATATTATAGTACAAAGTTAAAGTACATTTGAACACTGCATCTATGGGTTTAAGTCGGTTACTAATAATTTAAACTCAACAAAACCGGTATTGCGAATAATCATTAAATATATATTTTCTATATGCTGAGCTCAGGCAATTAACAGATTTTATTGGTATTATATAATAATACTTAAAAACTACTAATATGACCATAATTATTAAAATATTTTTTTAATGACTTTCCGCTCCACGGTGACGAAATTATAAAAATCCAGTTTGGTATATGCATACATAAAACTGTTGAAGATGGTTTACATATGAAAATTCAGTGGTCTAAAAGAATTTTGATTGAATGATTCAATTCAGGTAATTCTGTGATCTGAAATAATCTTTCAAGACGTCTTCACATTACGTAGAACCATACACTCCGCTTTTGGAGTGTATCTTCACACTCTGTAGATCCATATGCTTGCCCTTTGGGATCAAACATGGTAGAAAATAATATTTAATAATAAAATAAATTTATATCTACAAAGTGTTTCAATATACGTCATGTTTACCGAATGTACTATGTATCGAAATTTACCAAATTTTATTACCTAGTAAAATGTCATCGAATTATTAAAATAAAAATGTACATATTCATGACACAACTGTAATAAATTTCAATATGGACAGAATAATTGTTAAATCAATAGCTATACCAATCAAAATCGTCAATGGAAACAAAAATATTGTATCGATAAATTAAAATAAATACTCTCGTTCCTCGTTGTAGATTTTTTCCTTTAGTTTTTAGTTTGGTTGATACTTCGAAAGGATAGATGTAAAACATATGATTTGTTTGCTGAATTATTCCATTAATCAGTGCCGCCCGCCGCGGTTAATAACACTGTAGATCTATCCCGGTCTAACCACATCAAAGCACAATTGTCCGTTTGTTTATATAGATCTCGTCTCGCCCCATAATATCAGCTGATGAGCGCATGCATTATCCCTCCGGCATTCACTTAATTGGTATAGGAATGCGCCTGTGAATTGAGCAAAGCAAGACCTCTTTGACATTGCTTATATGCCGGGACAATATATTACAAAAATATAATGTTCCTTGTAAATTATTTATATTTATTTTATTTGGCACATTAGAGCAACAAAACATTTGTGTCTAAAAGGAAAACAAATCATTAATATTAGTGATTTTTCACAAAGGAATTAATTATGTGTACTGGAAGTACTTCTATTTTTACTCCACTATGTGAGAAGATGTGAATTTTCACAGTGCGAAGATTGTGCCATTAGAAAACACATTAGAAATTCATGTTCTGCATGTAACCAATTACGCTTATTAAACAGTTGTAAATTTTTTACAAAAACAAGTGCTCGCTTTATTTGTATTATATATACCACGTCCGCTATGAAAGTGAAGCATGTGGACGTACACAGTATGAAGATATTTGCTCCTAAAGTAGAGAGTATATGGATCTCCGCAATGTAAATACATACACATTTTTAACGGGAATTTACTGTCAGATAACTGCTTGAGGACTTATGCCATATAGGTTAAATTTGTCAACATAAGTCTTGACAATACGGTGATATATATATATATATACTCCATTTTCAGAGTGGCCAACCTCACATTGATGAGATCTATATGCTATACTTTCGGAACACATATTGTGAATATATATATCTGGATAAGCTTTAAATAAATTTATAATCCAAACTTCAATTAGAGTTTCCGATGTATCTCTGGTTTATTTCATTATTTACAAAATTCCCAAAGAGTTTCAGTTTCATTTCTTATGACTCGCCCTATTTATAAGATCGGAGCTATTTAAGTTTGCTGAAGAAAAATGTTATGAGTTCTGTAATGTTTCCTGTAAGCTTAACAAATGTGATAGGACCTATGAAATGCCATAAGATGGAGCTACAATTATAAGGAAATTGACTTTAGTAATTGTCATAAGGAAATAAAATGACCCTTCCTGTAATAGCAAACGTAATTCCTGATCACTTCTCCTATAGGCTGAAGCAAACAGCGTCGTCCTTAAAATTGGGGACCACACAGTTCTTATAAAAATAAATATATCATCAGCTGGAAATTCAACTCATAAAATTTGTACATTTGATAAAATATTGCGGTAGCTTGAATAAATCCATTTTTTTTATAAACCATGTTTGCTCCCAACGTGGAGCATATGTATCTACACAGTGTGAAGATATCCACTTCGAAAGTGGAGTATATAAATCTCCGCAATGTGAAGACGTCTTGACAGATTATTTTTTACGAGAATTGTTTTCTGACAATTACTCAACCCAATGGGCACCCAGTTCTGCATTTTCGGATTTTAAAAATCCGACAGATGTGGAATCGACCTCGCATTCTCTGGATTGTTAGGTACGCACGCTACTAACTACGTTCCCGGGGGGACATTAAATACATATATAATATAATTTAAATGAGCGGGAAAACAAAATGGATATAAATGGTTGCCATCAAGGAAAAACTCATGATTTACGTATTTTTTTCAAACTCAAGGTATACTAGAATCTTTTTAATTTTAAATTATAGGAAAACAACATCAAAACTTTATACGTTTTAAATAAGAATTGAAAATGTATCAATTTATCGACTTCTAGAAGCCAAATATTTGTGTTAAGGACACATTGATTTCAAATGCCTATAATTCATAAATTAAGTTTTGTTATTTGGTGAATTTTTCCTTAATGCCGATATAAAATCGATTCGATTATGATAAGATAAACTAGGATGTCCGATTAATATTACTAAAGAAATTAAAAAATATTACACAACTTGCTTATATTAAAGAAATACATTTAAATGTTTTAACATTAACAACAATTATTTATAAGCCGCGTAATCAGAAGCATTTCAGCATATACCATCGCGTAAATAACGTGACTTTGAACTTTCTATGATCTAAATTATGGTGTAGTATAGTGTCATAATAATTCTCAGGATCTTTAATAGTTTGAATGAATGCATAAATCACATGTATAATAAATAATTAGTAAGACCATTAATTTCTTATAATGATCCCTACACGGTAAACTTATGAACGACACTGGCAAAAAGAAAGATTTTCATTGTTTTTATATAAACGATTTATATAATTGTTGAGTATTCTGTCGCATTAACTGCCGTATAACGAACTTACCTAATGATTCTTGAAACAATTCTTTGAATAATTATATTCTTTCCATTTTCTTTGTATAATTTCGGAACCTTTTTATTATAGAGAGCGATAATTGATAAAAATGAAATCAGTTTCAGAACTCATAAGGTTAACAATTGATTTAGGTCCAGGTGATTAGAAACTTACTTATTTCTACAAACACATAATATTATTAGAATCACCCAGTACAATCCATATTGGAAATAATAATGAAGTCCATACATCACACTTGAGATTGTTTAGTTAACTCCGCATTATAATATTTCAACTCTCAAAAATACATAACTGACAAAGTGAAACACTTGGTTTTTTTATTTTTTAAATAACGCAATATAAGGATGGGTTAAATAAACAGTATTATCAAAAACAATCAAGATATTCTCTATCAAAATTCTTGTAACTCGTTACGTAATGTATTTATTCATCTGACAGTTTGATGCAAGCTATATATGGTAATATTAGTCAATTAAGCCATACAAATAATATAAAATACATAGCGTCTTTAGACGTAATTAGAAAGAACACGACAGTAATTGTTTTTTTACCTGACTTTGTAAGCCCTTTTAAACTGAGTTTCGTTAAGCTGATGATAGTATTCACATAAGCAATATCTATAATGATGTCATTCGTGAGTTATAAGCCTTTAAATTGAAATCAAAGAAAAATATTTTTGTATCATTATTCATTTTGTAAAATAGACAAATAGTTAAATTATCATAGAATCCACGAAAGATGAATTATAGCATTCAAAATAAATTCATCGAATAAAAGTATAAAAACCTTAGATTTTTACACTATTTAAAAAAATGATTAAAAATTATTTTAAATATTAAACAATTCCAATAAGTCCACCATGCTTAATTAAATATGTCGATGTGAAATCTGATAAGTCGAGATTGAAAGATCGTCATTTTTACGACTTACCTAGTGCCACTTTCCTATGTTACATTGACGCACAAGCCCATTAGATCTCTCAAACATCTGTAGAAAGGGCCGCACCTTCCTAATACTTAGAGAGTGCACCCTAAAAGGGCGTATAGATATTGTGGGCGCCTTTTTATGCCAAAAATGATTATTTTTTTTTGGCAGTATTTTCTACATTAAATGATATTTGCACAAGAAAACAACCTTACTATGACAACACAATATGTTTTACTTCTATAAAACACTTTAAATAGGACTAGAACGTTAAAATGTGCAAATTATAAATCAGTAAAAATATTTAACTGATGGGTTCAAAAAAAATTGCCCAAAGGTGCCTGCAACGTATGGCGTAGCACTTGTCTTAGTGAGTAATGATAATTGCCTGATTTGAGAATCACTGTTCTAGATAATTAAAATAATTCGTGTTCTATAATAGCCCTATACTATTCAAATAATTAAAAGGTAGAGATACTTTTATAAATATGAACCGCTTAAGAGTGAAACTATTAGAACTAAATGCATTCGTGGAAAAGGGTATGTTATCAAATAGTAATCTCTTCACTCTTGTTATCAATGGCCTGTGATCCGAGATAAATAAGCTCGTAAATTGTGTCCATTTATTTATTTCTTTTTTTTTCAATTTAACGTTTATTATATATTTTTAATAACTTCCACATATACATATTGACTACTATGATACGTTATAATGCACATTTATTGATAAAATGTTGATGTGTATGTGTAGATAGAGTCATATAAATAAAATATATTTGTCCCGATAAAATGCAAATGAATCTACTAACATCACATTATTATATTATCATGGAAACCAACAAACAATATTTTACTAACGAGTAGAATAAAATTATTGAAATAAGGGAAGAATTAGAAGAAGATAATTGCTGTCTAAAAATTATGTTCTTTAAAAACTCCTAGTAACTACCATACCGTAATGGAACTTAGTTTATCCAGGGCTTTTCGAAGGATCAAAAGCTCGTTTTCCAATGTAATAAATGATAGATAAATTCCAAATTTGTCGGATTTAAAAAAATCTAAAAATGCACGACTAGATGGCCATTGGGTTAAGTAATTGTCTGACAAACAATTATCGTGAAAAATAATCTGTCAAGACATCTTCACATTTTGGAGATCCACATACTCTTCTCTCGGAGTAGATATCTACACCCTGTATAGATTCTATATCCTCCACTTTGGGAGCGAATATGGTATAAAAAAATAGAGTGATGACGTAATTTTCAGCAAAAAAAAAAGAAATACATATAAAATAGTGTACATATACACTAAACATATGCATTAATTATATATTGTATGCAGGGTTTGGAGATACAGTGGTATGACTTCTTTCGAAGCGAGGAGATGGAAAATGGACCGTGCAGGCCACCGACTATCGACAGCCTTAATAACCAAGTTTATATCTGTTGCTAACTACATTGAATATGTGACTTTTGAACCAGCAGGTTAGACCAAGGGTCGGCAAACCGTGGCTCTTTAGGTATGCACGTGCAGCTATTAGTTCCCGTGAATTTTTAGATTGTGTTTTGTGTATCAAATTGAATATATTTATAAATTTCTAGTTTTTTTCTCATTTAATGTTTATCATCGAATATTATTTGAGATTTATCGTTTTTTTTGCTCTTCCACTCTTCCTTTATAGCTTTCGGAATAATTCTACAACTTTTAGCTTCTCATATTTGCTCCTTTTGACCCAAGAGTTTACCGAATTTTGGGCAAGCTAACTTCAAAAAAATATCAATAAAAAACTGTCGCTCTCTCTACAGAATGAAACACATAACTAGCATGCGTGCAAGTGATTGTCAAAATGACTAACGACTTATAAATTATTGTTCTCAGTTAGCTTTATTCATTTGTCTGTCTGTCTGTAACGAATTCTCATTAATTCATTGTAACAAAATGCTATGCGATTCTATTTACATAAGTCCCAATACGATTTGATACGTTTTAAGACATTTTTTAAGCCAAAAAAATCTGGAAAATAAATTTTTCTTCCAGTGGTAACATAGTAACTCCCCGAATATAAAGATCTGATATCATATTAATTTTGCACCCAGACAACGCACTATGAGCTATCTATGAGGTAAATGTTTACGGCAAATAATCTGATGACATCCATATTTAATAAGTGGTATTTAAAGAATCTATCAGGTCTTAATTTTGGAGGGCGTATGAAAACCATCCTGTATCATGGTAGGGCTTATTTTCAGAGCGAGGTTTCCTTTCAGTGAAACACGGTATTATACTGGACCATTTACCACTTAGATCCTACGTGTAGTATGAAATTGTGAAAATAAAAACAAAAGATGAATATGTTTGAAACCAGTGGTATAATTACACAAGAGAACCAGTATTTATTTTCAGGGTTAAGAGATTCTTTAAAATTATAAGACTCATTGATTTGTTACAGCATTTTCGTTACAGGTGTAACAATGTGAATTCTTCATATGAATCAAATCAATTTTTTTTACGAATTATAGGGTGTTCCAGAAGTTATTAAATTTATTGAAATTCAAATTTATTTGTGATCAGTTAAATGTATTATTAAAAAAAATAATTTAACAAAAAAATATCATTTTCAAACATGGAGGAAGCTGTCTTTAGTGGCTTGATGAATTGGTAAATTGGTATGTAAGCTCTCTAAAATGACGAAACATGTCACACATTAGTAATATCTGTACATTTCTTTTTACATTATGTTTGTTCCCAAAGTGGAGCATATGGATCTATACAGTGTGAAGATATCCATTCTGAATGAGGGGTATATGGATCTTCGCAATGTGAAGATGTTTTGATAGATTATTTTTCACGATAATTATTTGTCAGACAATTACTCAACCCAATCAATGGGCACCCATCCTGCATTTTTATATATTTTTAAATCCAACAGATGGAGAGTCTAATTTGCATTTCCCGGATTGCTAGGCGCGCACGCTACCTAGGAGACAATATTGTCAGCGAATATGATTATTTTTCGCTCCGAAAGTTGAGCATAAAGAACCACTCAGTTTACGGATCTCCGCAATGTGAAGACATGTCGTGACAGAATATTTTCACGAGAATTGGTCGTCAGGCAATTGCTTAACTCAATTGGCACCTAGGCCTGCATTTCCTGATTTTTTTTAAATCCGGAATTGAACCGGCATTGTTATAAAATTACTCATGAACAAGGCATTCAAAAAACTTAACGATACACGAAATACATTGAAATATGTAATTGGAAGAAATGTGGTACCATATCAACTGAAATGATGACAAATATACTAGCTTACTAGTTTCATGTGGCCGAGAGGGGAGTCATTCTCACGGATGAAGCACAGCATACTGATGTATACTAGTCAAAGCTTGTCGGGTAAATGCTTTGTAACTGGTTCGATGGGCCTTGGAGCCTTTGATTTCAACAGCGGCCCACGATCGAGAGAGAAGACATCGCTTAACACTGATGTCACCAAGTATTGACACCGATATAACAGAATACGGCATTCATGATTAATATTGAATAATTATATAGTATTAATTGTTTATATTATCTTATATTGATATTTATGCCTACGTAATTACGAGTAGAAGATGTATAAAAAAGTAAATATGTGTGTCTTTTTTTTAAATAATATCATTGCACAATGCATTGAATTATAATTCTGCAGATTACAACGTTTTGTATAGGTTTATATTAGTTTTTCTCATATAGTTTTCTATATCAATAGAAATTAAGTGTAAACTAAATTTGCTAACTCTATTTTGCTATATTTACAAGAGTGTGAAAATGATTAATTTGTTATTTATTTTTGCGATTATTTAATACAAAAAACACATTTTAAACAATTTATTTTTAGAGCTACATACGAATGTCGCACTTTTGTCGGATCTATATACAATATAACGGAGTTGTCAAAGTTTTTTTTTGTTGGGACGATGTTTTGATATATTTAAATAACTTCGTCAATTCAATACGAAAGTGCATATAGCATAATGCAACAAGTTGGCATTACTAAGTATTTTTTCAGCTGTCGGTGGAATTAGCAGCTTGGCAGTTTAAGTCATTGATTTAAATATTAAAACTTTTGAAAAGAAGGAAATTTGGGATTAGTCTGATACTTCTTTTCTTTTTCTCAGAACGAAATAAAAGAACATTTTGATTTTATTTGATTTAACAAAATAGTCTTACGAATAATATTAGTGAAGACTGCCTGAGGTGAATGTAATTTTGATTCTGTTTATAATTTATAGCTGCCGGCTTATTTTTAGTACGGGAAGACGGCGATCAGACGAAGGGCTAGATATAATTATATATTTTATAGAAATCAGACATCCCGCAACTAGCGTATGACTAAGTAGAATTCCTATGTAGTAGCAGAAGTTAAGGTAAGCGCGTGTGTCACAGATGTATAAGGATTCAAAAAACCAAAAAATGCACTAATAGATGCACTAATAGATGCACGGCTTGAGCGATTTACTGATGACTTTTTTATTATTATATAAGCCAACTGGAACCTTGTAAAAGGTTTATTTTGGCTAAAAGGTACATAGTTTAGATTAAAATTTAATTCTTAAGTTCACAATTCTCTAAAAATTTAAAAAACCTGCTTACACAGGTGAAGCAAAATGTGGAGACTGTAGCAAAACTTTCATCGAATTTGTTCAAAATATCTGTAAACTGAACACCCCCATGCTCCTCTTAAAATGAGAAGATACAAAATACACCATCCTTCCTTTATAATATAATATTATGTTTGCTTTGTCAATAATGACATAAATGAAATTAGAGTAAAAAATAATATTTTCACAAACCACAAAACATTTTTTAAATGGGGCAAAAGTTTGTGGTATCGTCAGTAACATATTCAGTAGCATATTTACAAATCTCTGTAGTAAATAGATGACGGTGTAATTAAATTAATAGTTATACATGAAATAAATAAGAAGAATTTTAATTCGATCCATGAATTTAGCTGTTTATATTGAAATGGGATTTCAATAAGCAAATGCTTAGCCAATAAATTCAATGAATTTTGTATTATCTCACTATCCAATTGATTGATACCGAAATTATCAATAATTATTTGGTTTAGTAAAATATATTGGAACCAGTATAAGACGCCTGCATCCAACTGTATAAATTTTTAATTAAAATATGGTAAAAACTGTGATTTGCACAAAATTGTCTATTTTAAAGAACAGTTCCATCACAAACTCCCCAAATTACTAAGTATATCTCAGATTGTATGTTTAATGTCTAATAAAAATCCTAATACATTACGGAATTAACTTGGATAAAAAAGAACGGTCTTACTTTAGATCTCCGTGCAACTCTTATTTTAGAAGTCTTCTGTCAATTAATATGGCCACGTTACTTACCTGTAAAAAAAAGAAAACATACGTTAGAAAAAAATATATGGTCAGTTACATTAAGAATAATTGATAATATATGTGTCTTTGTAATCGATTTGTTTTAAGTATAAAAACATATTAATCAATCTAATAGGGTATGAAATATTATCATCGGTCAATTTATTTAAAAAGTAAATACAACTGGAGAAAATAGTTTTTTTTTTATTTAAATAAACGATGTATTTTAAAGAAAGACGACAGTTTCGATGATTGCTGTGGTATTGTCACAAACATTGTTGACTTATAGGATTGGAAATCAATGTTTATTCCGCTTTTATAAAATGAAATTATATAACTGAATAAATACATATATGAGCTATTTACAAGATAACATTATGTGATAAAATTAAATTGAGTAGCTCTTTTCTTTAGGCAGGTTATATTTCAGGGTCTTTCAATAAACAATATTGAGTGCATACTTGTACACTACTTCAATCGACACAAATGATTCAAGCACGTGCTACAGATAGTGTATATATCTTAAATGCAATATCGTCGGAGTAGTTGCAATACCGCGTATAAGCTAATAACTTCAAAATACGTTTTAGCGCTTACATGCATTCAATTTTTTAAATTGCTTATAATGAGATAAATTCAATACCACGAATGAATCATCCCTATTAAAGTACCAAGCATGACTTCTAAACATTTGACAAATCGCTGTGCTAGTTTAATACTGTAATAACTCAACATTGTAGTAATGAGACAGTGTATGTTTGTATTTATTACCCTAACGAATACAGCCAATGTTATACAGTTCTTTAGAATAAATTAATAATCATTGCTGTGTCGTATGGTTAATAGTTAATAAATAAACAATCAAAAATAGCGATAAGTCGAACAAATATTGAATGTTTTTACAGTTTTGAAATAGCACTTCCACAGACGATTTTTTTAAATGAATTTCTTATTCAATATATCTTTCAGTGTATATTCGCTACATCTTTATTTAATATCAATATAAAAATAAATATTGATATTCTGACGGAATGATTGTTTACAGAACTGATGAAATAAAATGTTGTTTAAAAGGGTAACTTATCGAATAAACGATATTAAAGTAGTGGTTTCGTGCGGTCTAAAAACATCTCGTGTCATCAAAGCATTTAAATGTTAAATCATTAATATGCCAGTGGCATGACACAAATAGTTTTAAATGGGGGTGAGCTGGCTGCTTCTAGAACGGCACTGAAACTTACAACTGGAAACACCATACATATCTTTCAAACTAAGCGAAGTAAGGAATAAGAATTTTTAATTTTGATACTTAAATATCATAGTATAAAAAATTTACAACCAATTTTATACTGGAATTGTACTTAAATTTTATTCTATAAATTAATTATTTCTGTCGATTGTTATCATGGTTGCTTTGGGCCTTTGTTAGGTGGGATGTTTCGCAACCGTAGAACAGCAATCACAGAATTCTCGCATTGAACAAGCGGCATTTGGTTTTTATTTTATACACTAAGATTTATTTATTTATTTTTATTTT
>JAGVSQ010004369.1:3275-13334 GCA_022683975.1 Rhyacophila evoluta
AAATAATGGCAAAAATAAATAGCAAAATATTTAGTTTTTACACCCCTGTAAATTATCGAAATCAAAGTTGGCAAATTTGCGCTTTAAGCCATTGGTATTAAATTATACTTGATTTTCCTCCTCTACCTGCCACGCCACTACACTATATTGTGAGTGAATACAGTGGCGTAAAGAACGAGAGGCCTTAATCAAAATGACAAAAGTGTACCAGTAGCAATTTCTCAAGATTTTGAGTGGATGTTCGTATTTTTACTAAGCACTATTGATATCGTGCGTTATTGTTTGCCGGAAGATGCCGTAACTTTTTTAAGCACCAGAAAATTATTATTCGATATAAAAGAAGTCTCGATGGCTAATCGGTTCAACAAATGATCGAACCGATATAGTAAGTTCAGCAAAAGGGATTTATATTTAAAAATCATATAATAAATAATATTATTGATAATTTATAAAAAAGACTTTAACTGTACAGAATTTTTGTTGTATACCATTTAAATGGTGGTGTTGCATACTTAATGGTCAGTGGATGCCGGCTAAATTCTTATTCGATAGGTGCAATATTTTGTTATGTTTTTAAAATCAATACATCGCACGTCTGTAGCCTGGAAATGACGTTTTGTATTTTTCGCTCTCCCTTTTATTATTTTATTTGATTTTTGTAAACATAATCTGCCGAGTCATATCGCACATGGTAACAGATTCATACGTGTAAAATAAAAATGGTGAATTTTTTTTTATTTTTAATATTATTTTTTTAAAATAGTATGTATGTGGATTGTACTTGCATAATGGTATGACCTGAACAAGTAACTTACAAGTATCATTCAAAACCATTATACCTTATAAATTTAAGGATATACTGTAAGTTGTAATATCATGCATGATGGAAAAAAAAAACAATAACACATTCAAATTTAATTTTACTGTATTTGAAATTAAAATACCGGTTGGATGTACGACTGATATCAGAAATTAACAGAATTGTATGATTGACTTGACTTTATTTATTGATTGATTGACTTAATCATATTTCTATGCCAAGTGGCTGATGGGTTACCGTGCACGCTTCGGACCCAGATATTGTGTGTAGATTCCCACAGTTAATGGAGGAATGGATGCCTTGTGGGTTGAGCAACTGGATGACTAATAATTTACGTGAAATATAATGGTCAAGACATACACCATTTTGGAAGTGGAATTTTTCACACTGTTGAGAATTGAATGGTACACTTTCGGAGCGAACACGGTAATATATTTTATTGCTTGTCTGTTTCAATGTAGATACATTCGTATAGGAGAAAGGTGTGATTCCTTGATTTTTTTTTGGAATTGCATTTTGTCTTTTAATTTGTGAAAGTCTAGTTTGCTTTAGATATATATATTTAGAATAATTTGAGGAACTTATCATGTCATAAAAAAAATGTAGTTAGATGGCAAAAAATGCAGATATAAAATGCTATTAATCATATTAAATTTAATAAAGAAGAAACGGAGTGAGATATACCATTTGAGACACCGCAATGGAGAAAGTACATAATAGATTAAAATAGTGTGAAATTTGTCTTTTTTTTTAAATTGAAAACAATATATAAACATGACATTACTTTAGTCATTACAATATAAGCTTAAGCTTTAAGTTTGGAAATTGTCCCCTGATGCAGTGTTGGGAATGCCTGATTTTAACCTATCCGGAATTAATTCCCGGCTAATCATAATTACTATGCACATGGAAAACTAAACATAGTGTTAACATCCCTAAAATAAACGATTATTATAATATCATTTACCTTCGTTTACTGAGGTTACATATTATTATTCTGTGCTGCTATGTTAATTAAATATAAGAGACAGGTGTATAACTAATTTAGTATTTAACACACGTTGTAATTTAATATAATTTAACTTGGCAAACGGTACAATCCTCACTTGTGACTTTGCTGTTCAGGAAGTAATTAAATCACATGCGTTAATCGCTGTATCAGAATTCATAGCAAACTTCTTCATAAATAACATATTATTTCACTTGACAGTGATAATGACTAGAGATTACAAGTCCTGGGATTAATCTCAATTTTCGGTTGTGATTATACCGGGATTTTAGGATTATTAGCCGTTACTATTATTTAAAGTAATATCTCTGCCATATACGCTGTTTATGCGGATCATATGGTCGCCTCTAGAATTATCTAGTATCTGTCAGTCGATTTGCACCCCTAAATTCTACAGAATATAATTATTCTGCGGTAGTATAATAATATATGTTACAAAAAATAATTAATGAAAATGTTATTTTGTATCATATTTCCTGTTAATTGGTGAATACTGTTCATTGAATGCAATAATAATACACAGAATTGAATGTGGAGTTACCAATATTTCATTCATAAATTTTCTGAATGTTTAATATTGTAATATTTTATTAATTATGACTACTTACAGAATAGTATTTTCATAGCGAAAATTACGAATAAACAAATAGCTAAAACATTACAATTTACGTTATGCAATATATCGAATTAACAAACATAATAAATTGCCATACATTTTTAGTCGGATTATTGTCAGCGTCGTTTTATTGTTATGTTTTTTTAATTGTTCTGTTGGAATCTATCAGAACCTAGGCTTGTAATGGCTTTATATTTTTTGTTGCTGTCCAGAACAGGATGTTAGTCACATTAAAGGAAGAGTTAGTCAAGTCGGTCCAACCAGCCGTTGAACCCATCGGACCACCAGGGCAAATTTCATTGCTTTAAAAAAATGCGGCTTCATATGGCGAGCGTGATGATCTCTTCACATAAATTGCTTGACCAAATAAGTCTCCATTTTTTTCAATTAGCTTTTATTATGATTTTTTTAAACTTCAGCACTCTTAAGTGTGTGGCAACCGAAATCTTAGTTTTATCAACGTATTTACTCCCGGGACATTCTCATCGAATAAAGTAGATCGCTTCTCGATATGAGCTCCGGGATATGCCTGATTAAGACCAGTGGTCGAAAATTCTTGATAGATATTTAATTTATAAAATTGTATTATATAACAATATAATTTGTAAAATGTGTAAATTTATTGAGAAAATATTACATTTTTAAAAATCCCGTATATAAAATGCCGGAATTGATAAAATATACCTACTTTGTAATCCCTGATCACAAAACCCTATACCTGTAATTTTTATTGAAGTAAAAACACAAATTTTGTATTTAAAAAAAGACGTTCATATTATATTTTGTTGTTTTATTCTATAAGAATATTTAAAAAAAATGATATTACTTTCAATTTATAATGAGTAGAAACAACTCTTTATTTTATATGATAAATGTATATTTTTAGGAATACCTGGTATTTATATTATTATTTATGTAATTGGAAAATTTGCAATGAACCGAGTGAAATAAATAAAGCCGCTATAAATATTAGATTTTATTGGTATATAATATTATATTTTACTGTAAAAGCTCCGTGGCACGTGTAGAAACTTATAAAAAACAATTTATTATATGGCTTTAAGGAAAGTAAAGCTATAAGATATAAGTTAAACACATTTGATAACATATAATTAAAGTCATGTGGATGATATTGCTTTGGTAAATATTACTCTATGATTTTTCTACATGAACTCATGTAGTTCAGTCATATTTCATTCTGTTTATATTTACTTCATATAAGAGTTACGCACGTGTAACGTTTTATTTACAAAAACCGAAAACCATAGTATCGCAAGATGTATAGAAATAAAAAATAACCTACCCATGTCATCACGTACTTGGTTGTGAAGTTTCCCATTGAGTAATGTGTAAGAAAACTGAATGTCAGCCGTATGAACCGGCCGAGCTTTAGGCAAGCTAAATCACGAAAGCTTTTTGGGGTTGAAACTTTGAACGATTACACGAGACGGTAAATTGTAAAAGTGCTACTTGTAGTTTTTCGGCTTTCTATTACTTATTAAATATAATACGCGCAGTATTTTTTCATGTATAACTCAACTTTGGTATCAATTATATATTATTATTCAGAAAAGCAGAACTAAAAAAGTTTTTTTTTTTGAACCGACATGTTTTATTAAGGCAACCCTCTGCCACCTTCAAAGCCATGCAGTGGTTCTGGAACTGTCTGAGACACGTAGTTCAAATGCTTCCGTAAAGTATGAATCCTTTTTGTCTCTTTTTTGGACCGATGGTTTTCCGTCGTTCTGAAAAAAGTATGGTGAGTAAACTAACGTCTGGGATGGATTATCATCGTGATATAAAAAATTGATACATGGCCATATAAAAATACAAGTTCTTGTTGATCATCAGCTGTTGATGAAATGATCAGTGGACTGTCCCGATTAATCCCATGTTTTTGAATGTCAGTCAAAGTAACATGTGTGAATATCACGTCGCTGATGTTTACTGTTTGGAAAAAGTTCTTGTAACATACGGATGGATATATGTATTTTTACTTTTAGTATTAATTGCATATTATTTTATTTTCGAAATTATAGTAGCGAAATTGCAGTTCGAGTTAAATTTAGGCGTTGGATTCAATTTTTATCGATGAAAAATACATTGGGTATATATACTCGTATATATATATAAATTATGCTGCGTAAATTTATGCTTTTACTGCACTGGCTTGGAAATCACTTATTTGAATACTAACTATTAAAAAAACCTTTTATAAATTTGTAGAAATATCTAAAAAATATTTTTGGAAAGCGGATTGGTTTTTTTTTGTTAATGTGTTTACACTTCAGAAGTTCAAGTTTACAAGTAGAGAACTAAGTGTAAAAGCTTTTTGGACTATTACTTTACCAGAGATTGTAATCTGAGAGAGTTTTTCAGTAACGTGATATAGAATTATTATTACACTGTGAAAAATCAGGCGTTGAAAAATATTAAAGAAATAATATTTTTAACAACGCTATGAAAGAGCGCTTTAGAAAAACTTGAAAAATAATGACGCTTAAATTTTTGATGATAAACATTAAACATATTTGAGAATTGTGACTAAAAATTACACAGAATTCTTTGAAAGTATTTTGAAAAATATGTTTCATTTTTTGTTGCAATCGTTTGCAGACATCAAGCATTTACCTTAAAAGTTTAATAAGCTCCATGATATTACTCCAAATGATTGTAATCAAAATTTAATTTTACGTATTTATGATTATTTTATGCCCTTTAATTTTATGGAAGAACGTTTTAATAGACGAGTATTTTGATATTTATCTGAAACACAATCAAAGATTTTAATTTTAAATTGTTTTTTTTTGTTGTATCTTTTTATTAATACTGAAGTGTGCTTAATTATTAATAATATCGGTACACTATGTGTATTTTATATCAAAGCGTATCCATTTGAAAATGAAAGCAAATACTTTAGAGTGTATAACGAAATATCATTTTTAAAATATTTTGATTTCATTTAGAAGTTTCCCAGAAGTTGTGTGCCGAATGAAAATTGTGTACATATAATGAATATAATGTAATAATGCCAACGAGTTCTATGTACACTCCCATATAACACATTTGATATTCAGCTTATTTTCGGTTTGATGCGCTTTATATATAATAATATAAAACATAGAAAACAGTATTGCATATTTTGCATTCGTACTCAACAATTCTAGATCCACGATTTATAGAAATTCTATTTATAATGATAAAATAACAACCAATTATTTTGAAGTATGCTACAATATTGAAAATGTTTGAAAGCACTATTATAAATATACCCTTATATTATATATTATAATACTGCCATATTCTTCTGATCTAATTTATTCAGTATTTTTTCCTATAATTATTAAAATTACGTTATGATTAATTAATTTACAATAAATATTTTACAAAATAATGTTGATTGTCATTTTTCATTTCTGATACCATCTGTAAGCAACATAAAATATGCCGATATCTACTGTTTATTTAGAATTAATGACTAGGTAAGAGCTTGTATACTAATGCTATCTATAATATAATAGGGCATATTAATAATTACTTAGATAACTTGGGATAGTAATACAATATTAATTTTGATTATGATTGATAATAATAACTACATGTCGCTCGGTGATTGATAAGTAGGCACGCCCGTTTTTTTGTTGTAAGTTGCAAGTTTAAATCCTACAGCCCCACCAGGATTTTAAAGAATTTTTAAGAAGAGATAAGACTGAGTGAATTATTGGTAGAGTAATTGGTTTATAAAAAAATCTTGTGGACACACAAGTCTTCACATCGTATGAATCGATATACACTCTAGACATGTCCACACTTTAGAGATCAACATACTCTGGATTAGGAGAGAAAATTGTAAAAGTAATAAAACTGATTTTCAAAACCAGTGGTGCATCTTCGTGCGAGTAAAAAAAGTTTTTTCTGATTATAACGATACTTAATTATAACAATTATTATAATTAAAATTATTCAATCTTCATTTTTACGTATTTTTCTTTGTTCAAAATCATACAATAGATACATTAATAGTCAATAAGTCGAGGCATAAAACAGTTCTTATGGATGTATTATTTTTACTTACCAAACTAATATTTACTCATACAATATCAGCTCTCTCTTTTCGCACACTAAATAACGTTTAACCGAATATGTTAAAAGCTCTCTCTTAAAAAACTTTGATAATAATAATATCTATAATTATTATAGAGTTATAATATGTATAAATATATTTAAATGTGGGTCATATTGACTAATTTATTAAGTGTTATCGATACGTTTAAAATATGTTTTAATGGCCCATTAAAGATGTAATAATTATACTTTTTGCCATTGCAAATATGTAAATTAGATGAAGTGATATTTTATAGCGGATATTAGATCTAAATTATTTCGAAGAAGAAGTATTTATGTTGAACACCACTCTAAACATGTTCTTGAAGTTATTTATGTCATACGTTTTAAATACCAACAACTGATATTAAAAACGACTCTTATAAAAAAGCTACAATTGTTAGATTTTTACGTACTAAAGACACATCCGTTATTAAAAACAAAACTAGGTCAAAATGCTTAATGTACAATCATGAATTTACAGTAAATGTAATTTTTTTCTGTTTTACGAAATGAAATATTAAAATCTCCGATTTACAACGAGGTTTTAATTGATATAGTAATCTCCTTCCATTTATAAAACGTATTAATCGTCTGATGTTATCATCAATTTAAAATTTAATTGAAAACTTCACTGATATGTATTATAATAATAATAAAAAAAATTAATGAATATTTTTTATAACATAAGATTTCGAGGGATTTACTCGTATTATATTTTATTATATAGACAATTTATATCGAGGGAATATGTTATTTTGTAAGTAAGTTCTGGTTTGAAGAATGATAGAATTAATAATATGTAAACTGTTTTACTTGATACCAATTTATTATGGTTCAAAAATTTTGATATATTTATTGATTCATCTTCGTTATTTTATAGATATCAGCGTTGTACTATATTATTGAGAATTTTATAGGCGAATAATTTTTAAATATCAATTACATTTTTTATATTATATATTTTTACCATGTCCAAAGAAAAGCATATGGATCTATACAGTGCGAAGAAATTCACTTCGAAAGTAGAGCATATGGATTTCCGTAATCTCGAGATGTCTTGACGGATTATTTTTCACGAGAATTGTTTATCAGACAAATTGCTAAACCCAATGGAGATTTAGTCCTGCATTTTTGGATTTTTAAAATCCGACAGATGTGGAAATCAAATCCGCATTCCCCGGATTGCTAGGCGCGCACGATACCAACTACGCTAGCCGGGGAGAGATTTTTCACCTACGTTAATTATATAAAAAAATATCTTATGTCAAATTATACCGTATTTGAAAAAATATCAATACAGCAATTTTTAAAATTTTGTTGAAGCTATTCGCTTCAAATATAAAAGCATATGGATGCCATGAGAAAACAAAATTAAAGTGTTTTAGAGAAGTTTGAAATGAGTTTAAATCAGTGCTGCCAGTTATATATATATTTATCATATAAAGTATTTTCAGAATGTCATAAGTAAAATCATCATAAGTTGGCCATGTTTTTCATTCCAATATTGAAGTAAGATGAGAGTGAATAAACATTAACTTCTATCTTTTTGATTTGAAAAAATAATCATCCAACTGGTGGCAGTTAATAAACTTAAGTATATTTCTCGCAATATGACGCGTTTACTTTTGCACTTCTCAGTAGTGAATAATGATTGAAGTTGTCTACATACTTAAAAATATTTCTTTTTAATTCGAATGTTAAGTTATTTTTTTATAAAAGTGGATGTGGATATGTCTGCCAATGTCAAACACTTTTAATTACCTTAATTGCGAGCTTCGAATTTGGTTTATAGAACGTTTTTTTGCAATGCATTTTAGCCACAACATTTTTAATGTATTTTTTTTCTTCACATGTTGTGTTGAGTTACACCATTCTTCTATTGTTGACTATAATTAATTTTAACCTGACACATTGTATTTAAACAACAAATCTACGCCGTATAATTCTGACAGAGAGTGGGTGTTTAGTGTTCCGAGTGTACGTTCTGTAATATTATAACCTTAATTTAGTTTTGTTCTAAATTGGGCATTGGCAAATTAATAGTGAGGCTGGAATTCTTTATAATCAAAACTGGTTTTTTAGTTATCTTACGTTACAATAAATAATATAGCCTAATGTTTCATTATTCAGGCATTTTTGGGATCCGTTCTATTCGTAGGAATTCAATTAAGAACCGGGTGAAATATATATTTTTTTGAAATTTTGATAAAAAAAAACCCGAGTAAAGATTAATAATACGGGGTTTCTTACCTTACGCCGCTTTTGTCTGCATTTGATTATTTTTTAAAGCGATTGGTCCCTTTAAAATGTCTTGCTAACGTAACGTTTTCAACATTGTTTCTTGAGAGACCCCAAAAGCTTACAGTATTTTAAAAAATATCAAAATCTGAATCAAAAAGAAGTTTAATCCATTTTGAATAATTTAACTTCAATATCGATAGCATTAAATTTAATAATTAATTACATAATAAAAGAAGTTGAAATTTACTGACCACGATTTTGTCAAGGTTTCTTAACCTCTCATTATAAACTAATTATACTGTATTTTATATAGAAATGCTCTCTTTCACACTTTTTTCAATATCGTTATTACAAAGGTTTTAAATTATTACGTCCATGGAAATCTGCTAAGAGTTAAAATCCAGCAGATGTATAAGAATTTATATAAGTCAAATGTAAAATAAATAACTGGTTGTATAGTGGGCTGAATGATGACAGCCAACAGATCTTTATTAGTCATTTATTCATTAGTCATTTTCTTAAAGAGTCCATATTCTCCAAATATGTCACATTAAAAATGGTGAAATAAATATAATTACACATATTTGATTCCAGCTTGCTAACATGCGAGGTAAAAATTGTATCCAACAATAATATTCAAAACAGAAATGGTTAAAAAATAACCAAACAACAATTTTTTAAAACGTTAACCCAATGAAATTTATCAAAATTATTTGGTTATTTTTATGTTGCAGATTTATTGAAAAAAAATGCTCTTAACTCTCTATTTGTCTGTATGTTGTTATGGTTTTAAATTAAATTATAATATTATCACTGATTAATGGTATCAATTTTAAGCTACACGGAATTTAAAATGTAGCGGTATGTAAATGAGTCCAATATTGTATCGTTGTGATTATCATAAAAGTGTGTTGTCACTTTTTTATATCTAGGAATAATCTCGGTATCGATTTCTCTCAATCTGAGTTACAATATCGATCGCGGTTGATCGACACCATTTCCGCTCGAACTTGTAATTTGTGACACAGCAATTAAATAGAGACGGATAGAAAATATTGCCGCAATTAATCGTAATGTGTAAATAAAAGCATTTTCTAATGTAGACATTTTAATATATGAAATTTTAATCTGTAATATTTGTTTTTTGTGGCTTGTCCACGCGAGAAGAAATATTTCGCAATAATAGCTGATATGTGTTTCGTAAACGGTGTAATTACTCAAATCTAGTTCAAGCTATTTCAGTATTATTAAAATTGGATGTTTCTG
>JAGVSQ010004370.1:0-19556 GCA_022683975.1 Rhyacophila evoluta
TTTAAAACTGGTAAACTTCCATGTGTGAGATCACTGTTAGCGACCCAGGTTTCGCATTTCGGCATCTTAAGGCTACATTATATGTGGGCGGTGAGCGAACTAAAAAATAAAATAACTAAAAAATTTTCAGCAATGACGTAATTGAATATTGCTTATTCAGTAAAAAAGCCCAGGATATATCGTAAATGACCAAAAAGTACAAAGAAAGTGATCACAAAAACAACTAAACGAAAAATCTTAAATGGCATCTTACAAGCAGTTAGTCTAGTCTCATAGGGAGTTATTGGATTTAAACTTTACGATAAAATAAGCTACGAAAGAAGTATTGAATCACATAGAATATTTAGGATCCAACGTTATCTAAAATTTTCAGTTTGGTTTTAAAAACCATACTATATACTTGAAGAAAGATATCTAAAAATGTGGAATAAACATATGTACGGTTAGTCTAAAAATTAATCACTTGGAAATTTTATTTTATTTCAAAATAAAAGTGTGATAAATCGTATTAAAAATCGCAAACACTTGATATCTATTATTTATATTTGAAAATATATATTTTTTAATTTACGGTAATTAATATTCTAACTAAGCCCTGTTAATTATAAATCTTGATGAGTAGAGAGAGACCTTTCCATTCAAAGTACAATTTTACATTTTTTTTTAATTTAAAAAAATATTTTTTGTCGAAAATAAGTTGCAAAAACCAACCAATCCAACAAAAGTTTTCCCCTTTAAATGGGCATTATTGTTATATGGGGACGTGTTTGAGAATAGTATGTAAGACCAGTCAAGAAAGATTGCCATAAGCATAGTTTATAATAAAAATCAACGGTATTTATTAAATATTATAGCCATATACCATATTAATTAAAAATTACTGAGTATTTATGCGTGTTAACTTCAATTGTGTAGTCAATTTCACTCATGTGGTTTATATTTTAGACGGTACAACATTTTCTCAATTTCTCTGTAAAAACATTGACCAATTCAAAGCTCGGAACAGAGAATTGGTAATTAGCTTTCAGGATATATATTTGAAATGTGTCTTCTAAGTTTAAGATAATGATTTTTATTTATAATTTGTTATTAAAAAAATCATAGTCGGCAAAAAATATCCTTTTAACTTACTTAATGAATGAGAAATGTAGTATGATAATTATTAAAATACGTTTTTTTAATGAAATATTAAATTCTCTTAATATACATTAGCGAGGGAAAATCACTTCTAGTTTATTTTCATTCTGTTAGAAAAGCAGCATAAGACTACCACAAGGAATTTGAATATACAGAGTTTAAGCACTTCGCATATTTGAAATAATTCATATTAAGTTTAGGCCGGTGTAGAATATGCCGCTTTTGTTTTCGTCTAATAATAACATAATTCTAACTAAATAATACAACAAAGTATTCTCCATTGGAATTCTAATGCATCAAATAATAATAGGTTTATTTTAGGCCAAACATATAGAAAAAGGCAAACAATATTTTTTTTCATGATTTTTTCAATCGTTTTAAATGAATTATACAAAATATATTTCTAACGAACATCACAGCTTCACTTACTGTATCGCTTGATCAAAAGATATCAATCATTTGAGCTTTATGATGTTTTTTTTATATTTTGGAAATTTCGTAAAAAAATGCAGTAGTTTATAATTCAATTTGACGAAATATATCGTATTATTTTTGAATATATTTGATTTTTAATCATTTTGCATAATGTTTCACAAAAAAAATTTACAAACAAAACGATCATTATTAACATTCTATCGCTGCTGTTACGAACTGCATTATGTTGCATTAGCAAAATGAAAATAAAATCACTGTGTATCTGACGTGAGTAGTATTCCATAAAAAATCTTAATATTCCAATGATTTTTTTC
The DNA here is from genome assembly GCA_022683975.1 of Rhyacophila evoluta. Classification (NCBI taxonomy): domain Eukaryota; kingdom Metazoa; phylum Arthropoda; class Insecta; order Trichoptera; family Rhyacophilidae; genus Rhyacophila; species Rhyacophila evoluta. The sequence goes on from JAGVSQ010004370.1 coordinate 1,887, forward strand.
ATTCAGCAAATGGTTGACATCACCCGATGATGATTGATTTTAGAGGAAGCGAATTATATTATTGTCTTTAATAAGTGTATTTTAATAGAGAATACTTTGATTTCATCTTGGCCCTGCAATTTAAGAATAATATTGATAGATTTACAGTAAATACGACTACGGCTAGCTAAAAGGCTTAACAATAACAGAACTTAGTGAGAAAATGAGTCACGCTCACTAAAACGCCAGCCAAGATCTCTAAACGATGTTCTTTGAATACTCAGGGTAATTTGAAAAGCACATACCACAGTATACGTCTGCAGAAAACGGATATGAAGAAGTAGCGTGGAAGATTCACGCTGCTATAAACTGCAGTGATTTAAAAAACGTAGCTGATCATTCTGTTAAACATATCTATGCTTAGTATTGGTCAGTCAATCCGCCAAATTTTCAAATGAAAAAAACTACAACAAATATCATAATACTCTCTGAAAAATCATATACATCTTTAAAATATAGAAAGATTTTTCAAGGCAAAATTGTAAAATTTAAAATCCTTGAGTTCCTAGCCTGAATGGCATACTGAGTGAAAAATTATATTTGACGTTACTTAGCAGAGTAAGCAATTTTAATTATTATGTACAAATATTTCTCGTTCCAATATTTATAAAATATATTTTACATGATTTTGACCCACCATGTGTATTAATTTTAATCTTAAATTTAGACTACCGTAGTAAGCCGTGATATTTCAAAAATTCTATAATTCAGATTGACCACAACGTGAGTTGATATAGTGTAATAAGGAACCATTGATAGTATCAAAGTGACTATTATAAAACCATCATATGATAATCTAGCACTTTGCTGGTGGCCACAGGGTCGGACTGGAGTTAGAGTGTAATTTAGTGATTCCGGTAGAACGCTGATGTGACCAGTCTCACGTGATACCACCATTAGTCCGATTGTATCACATATGAATCGATGCAATGAATTAAATATACACAATTTACGTATGGCACATGCCCTCCACCTCTCTAATGCTTGTCAATGAATGTACAGGTTGATGAGTTGAAATACGCCCGTGCAAAATAATCAAATTATTATATTTCAATAATTTATTGAATAAATATAACTTAAGTAATTAACGAACAATTGAATAAATTATCACCGAAAAAAAAACTATTTAAAGAGTATGTAATTATTTAATAAATATATCGGATATTATTAATACGATATATTTGACAGACATATCGCTCATAACAATGCAATATCTCGTATACCACATAGCACAAAAATACAAAAGATGGAAAGAGCTTTCTGTAATAATATAGCTCTTCCAATAAATCAAATTCCATCATTTTTTTTTAAATTAAGTATCAACTATGGTGCATTAAGAGTCATTCAATAATACTGTAACTGGCTCGGACACGTGATGCGGATGTGGAGGACATACATTCGGTTTGACGTTTCATCCGACCAGTAAACTGTATTCTGATAGAAAGTATAAAAATTCAGACACCCTAGCAAGGCAACTATAATATATGCGCACCATTTACCAGACTGGTCATCGAACCTTCCAATTAGACATACCACGTATCTCCGATATCGAGAAGCGATCAACTTAATCTGATGGGATATTTTGAGAGTGATTATTATATAAATTATCCTAACGTTTTCATACACCAAAACTGTGCCGAAGTTCAATAAATAATTTTTATTGTGCTACATTTATAAATAATAATACAAATAAAATTCATTCATATGGTGACAATACGAAACGGTCTAATGTGTTGAACAACTGGTTCGACTGACATGACATTACATTAGTTTATACAATTTACTAACATTTTTTAACTCTTACATTTACGTGTGTGTTACACGATACAATTCTTAGGTATCACGTGTGTAACGCATGTAACCAAAATGAACATTAGAAGAAAATGAAAATACACAATGGTCGCGTGTTTTCAACTATAAATTTGGAGAAAGAATTTATCAAATAATTTGAAATTTACACTATCTCAAAAGCCTCCCGTTCGTACATATTTACACGAGAGTAAAAACTGATTTATTTTGCTATAAAACTGAATATAAAATAGCATATATTTTGCAGCGTTGGTCTCAGATCCGAAAGAAGTTATATATCGCTATATTTAAATGGCTTTGAATTGCCAAATTAATACGAGACATGCGTATATGCATTGTGCAACCAGATGGTATTAAGTTATGTTCAGTTAAAAATAGAATTATCAACATTTCACTTCACGTTATCGATTAATTACTTTATGATTTACGGTATATTTTTTGATAAAGTTTGTATATAATCCTTATTTTTAACTAAACCAATATATAATGATACCTATAATTTAGTCAATATAGTATTATATTCCTTTTTGTTTGCTATATTTGTTGTTTTTCCACTTCAAACAAAAACAGAATGTTGAACCGATATGAAATAAAATTATAAAAAAATTGTATCGTTTTAATTTCTAAAATTATAATATTAATTTTCACTTTTTGCTGATTCCGCGAATGGGTACAAATTTACATATATGAAATAATAATGGCATCATAGCTTCGGGCGATGCAAAATACTTATTGGAAATGCGTATAAACATCGCCGGACGACTTCATACATATGTAATGAATTTGGCGAACAAACAAAATAATTCAAATATCGACTTCAAAAAGGAAAAGCGATGTAATCCACACATAAGAAATTTAACAGAAGGTACATACAAAAAACATCTAATCAATGATTTTGGATCAGTCGAAATATTAAACCGTAATAATTACTTAAACTTGAAGTGCATTATAACTAGTGTTTTATTTCCGCAATGGAAACTAATTTAATAAGTTATTTAAGAAAAACCTATAAAATTTCTGTGGTAAAAAGTCTCTTTTCTGGTCGTAAATTTCACAGGCCATCCCATTTTTAAAGTCAAAAATTAAATTCAGATAATAATTCGGTATTTCGATAGCTTAATCTGCAAACCAGCTAACTTCATTGATAGTAAAAAAAAATATATCATTTTAATAATTTGTTTTCTAAACACGTAAAATCACCGCACACGCTAGCCAACTCCATGCAGTAAAATACATCTTCACCAACATTTTTTGTTACTCCCAACTTTTTTTATATGAATGGACTTGGCTGATTTGTGGGAGAAGCTGTCGATTTGTAACTAGTATCCATTCAATATAACGCGTATTAAGTTGTATACATTGTGATTATATAAAAAAAAAGCTATTTTGAAAAAAAATTAAGGTTACGTCCTTTTTTTGTTAGTTAAGTCGATATTATATTATTACAAACTTAGTTTCCCAGTAATATCATTTACTATATACAACTAGTTATGATAAGGTATTTTTAAAATCATATCGTTGAATAAAGAAGTTTGTAAAAGTTCACCATATTGGATATTAATTTTCCGAACTGTTTCATATTTTGTTTCACAAGACTTTTCTATACTGTTTTGTGAAATAAAATTAATTTGATCAAAAAACCTTGCTTGAATCTTATCAAACTTTTTTTACGACAATTGTTTGTCACCTTATCATTATTATGCAATCCTATATCTTTGGACTTTAAAAAAATTCACTAGCTGTGAAAATAAAATCCGTAATCCTGGACGCCGAAGCAATTATGCTGAATTCCCAGCTACTAGAGAGAAAACATTTACTTTATGCTAATAATTATTAATATTATAATAAAGTTTTGGGGTTAAACGTGATAAAATCAAATTAAAAATACTCAGACCATGCATTCTATAGCCGCAAATGTGTAGCCACATTTACTATACTAATTTTTTTATTACATAATACATTATAAATTTAACATTTTAAGTACCATAATAAGGTTAATTATATTGTATATTAACCGTATGAATGAAATGAAAACTCAAACGAATAACTGAAGAATGTGAAATATTTTTTTGTATTTATATTTTGGGTAGAATTGTCTTGAAAAAATCATTACTAATTGATAAAATTTTCCATATAAATTAGGTTACAACGTGTAATGTCGGCAGCAAGAAGAATGAACATAATATAATATGGAATTCAAATCTGATATGTATGGCTTTAAATGTAATAACGTTTGAAGGATCCTTAAACTGACAGCGAAAGTGGCACTCGCGTAAACCACTTTCGAATGATTTAGTAACAATTTATTATTTACAGTACCTAATACAATGTGAGAATAGTTTACTAATATATTTTTAAAACAGTCATTTTACAATGGACTAAATATTTAACGTAATCTTTATACAATTAGTTTAATTATTTCAGTATTTGTATTATTAGTTTAATAGAATCGGAGACATGTGTGTTGTCTATTACAAAAGCTCAAGCCAACTCCCAAACGATTAAAAGTAACGGCATAAAATTTTTACTATCATTTAAGTGACTATTTTTAAGTAAACTGTACTATTTTTTTTAACTTTCTAGTTCATCTTCGGCTATCAACAAAAGACTAAAAATATTGTCTATAGCCAAGTATTAAAATACATTTCTAATAACAGAACGAATAAAATTATTTTGTTTGAAGAATGAACTTGAATCTATCATATATAAAGTCGGGAAATAAAGCTAGAAATATATAAAAAATTCTACTATGATATATTTTCGACTGATTTTTTGTCTCACGATTTTGTACAAAAATAACAACCAAACCTCTTGTTCATTTTTGAAATTTGATATTTTAATAAACATTGTATGATATTGTTACAATGTGTAATAATGAGAACGCATACAAAATACAAAAGTTCTCATACGTTAAGCTGTTGACGTATTATACGATAACATTAAAATACAAAAAAACTTGTGGAATAGTCAACGAAAAAAATTCAATGGAGGCGTTCATTTACACCCGAGTCAGTATTTCCAAAATATGTTACAAACCTCTGACACGTGTAGTATATTATTGCGTCTCGAAAAATAAAAACAAATTGCGGGGAGAATTTATTGAGTCGAAAATATGATTGATATGCTGATCGTTTGTCGGAAAACAGATAGCGAATGACACTCTCATATTAAATTGTCTGTTACCGGGGCGGTTTTTTCAATATCGTTAAAGGATTACTAAACATATGCTTGATTTTTTTGTAAATGAAAGAATATTGAATATGACATTCATTCTTCAATATCTGACGAGATGATAAAACCAATTGGATGCGATGTTTTCGTGGATTTTTGTGTATCTTATAATTGTATATATACATAAAGTATAAGCATTCTACTATAAATCCGCACCATCCACCCACTCTGTCTTTACATCTGGTCGTATTCAGTCGTATCCCAAAGCTCTCATATCAGGAAGTAATCTATTTCATTCGACAGGAATATTTTAGGAGTTAATTAAAATTTCCCAAGACTTTCCACCAAGTGTGCCGAATTTTTTTTAATTTTATCTAAAACTCTTGTTTGGCCGAAAAATTAGGTAAGCAGATTATCACGCTCGAATCATGATGGCGTATGTTCTTTAAAAGCAGTGAAACTCACCGTTTTAGCAGCAAAGCCCCATGGGCTAATGGAAATATCCTCATGAAATGAAGTTATTTATTCCGTTCCGTATATATTCTTGAACATTTCACTGAAGCGTACTAGGCAATTAAGAATAATCAAAATGACATGTTAGCCATTTCACAGGGACAAACTGAGTTTGGCGTTAAAACCACTGTGGTCTGTAACAATATGAGTACTGAATTGGTCCGGAAATAGATACGTATTTCCATGCCTCATTGTTTATTTAGTCTTTCCAAATCTTAGCCTACTTGTCGTTGCTTGTTATTTTCGTAGTTTTCTGTTCGATCATCAACAATAATGAACACTAAGTACTCACAAAAGTAAATAACCGGTTACACTATTCTAAGCACTATTAGCTTTTAATAAAACTACTAGCTCTTATTTTAAGCTTACCAAAAGCATTATAAAAGACAATGGATTGGCTTAATATTACACAATCATAGATAAAACGTGATTTTCTATAGTTATTTTAGATAATAGTACCTATTATAAAAGGATACCAGCATTGATAAATACTCTTAATAGAATCATCATTCTTTTATATTTCGTCAATATCGTGAAAAATAGTATACGAAATCCAAGACAAGGTATTTTTTCAGCGTATTATTATTGGTTTACATTATGTCTTTAGCGATGAAGATAATTAGAAAATTGTTATTAATCTGGCTGAGATAAAAGCTCCGATCGTTTTTCGATATTAGAAAAATATTTACCACACGAGAATAAAAAATTCATTTTTCCTTTATAAGTAAAATTATTTATTTTCATACTGAACATATTCTCGTTATATAACTGTATTATTTGGCGCGTTTGCGTAATTGGATGAATGTAATTTTTTTGTGAAATTATGGAACGGGCCGCACGTTAAATTTATGTTTAGATCAACAACATCGATATGCAATTTATAATCGAGCGCCATTTTGATTGCACAAATCGATAAAATGGCGCGAAATGGCCAATAAAAGAAAACGTTGTACCACTACAAAACCAAAAGGTTAGTTGGTTTGTAAGTGGCATGGCCGCCGACTAGCGACTAAAGGCACGCTAAGCCGCCATGAATAAACATGTTTGAAAAGAAAAAAAAACATTCTGGCTGAAAACTCACAGTAACTACAATATAGGTGCCTACTATGCCAGTAAAACTAATTTCCAAGGTGGCCAACCTTTCCCGCCAAATTTAATGTCAAACTTTTCTATGAATTTAAAAAGGTGTTCGAAAATTGTTTCTACTTTTCACACTACGAAATTTACAATGCTGAATTCACGTAATTTTTATGGTTTGAGAACTTTGTCATATTTTATGTATTGTTTTATTTAATATTTAATTAAATACAGAGTATTTAAATGTATTTCCTTCTTCTCACAGACATAGATTGAGAAATAAATTATACATAATAATAAATAAAAAAAATAACTATTTCAACAATGAACCATCTTTGTTTTGACACAAAGAGATATTTTAAAAAGTTTTAAAATATATTTGCGAAATAATTTATTATTACTAGATATATTTTGGATATAAATAGATACGCAACAGAAAGCATATATTTTTTTATTCAGACAAGATATTTGAATATATGAAGACTCTTAAGCAGCGCACATTTTTTCACTATTGTGTGAAACTGAATAATTAATATTATATAAATAGGATTACACTATAAAAATATGCGACAACCAGAAGTCACATTGTGTGTAAAAAAAGCTATCTCCAGTTGCTCTCGTTCTGTGTCGTAAAATAACAGACGATCGAGTAGTAAAGCATGTCACATTGAGTGCAATGGAGTTAGTCGTTATGTAAAAATATAATTTAATGTCGTATATGTGAATATATGATATGTCTCCCTTGAAAAACAGCAGCAAACTGTGTTTATTATCCTTGTAAATCATCGTTCATCGTTATATATTACTCGATATGATGAAAATATCTCCATATTTGGTCACTTGTGAAGTAAATTATAAAAATACTACAATAAATGTCTAAATAAATCTATTGATGATAAATAATAAAACAGTTACACTTTATATTAAGAGTAAAACAAATTTTTAGCTGTTATATCTTATTACACTTATAGTAAAATTAAAAATTCGGTTCTTGTGCCACAGGTTTGGCAGGGATGAGTAAAAGCCAGCGGTGAAACGTTAAATGAATATAAGTACAAAGAAAGGAACCTGCATGATAAAAACTGCCTTATTACACCGGAAAACGAACGTAAAAACTAACTTTACCGTGAAAAACTAAATTTTTCTGGAAAACATTTCACTATTCTTATTTATAACAATGTGTAGTTACAAAATAAAATACAATCTATATTTTAAATACAGCTCTCGTTAGGCTTTATATATACCATCAAAAATATTATAGGTCAAAGGTGTGCGGTTTTTAGAGAGAGATTTTTTTTCTATAATTTGAAGTCGTAATGAACTATGAGTGGTATACATTATACGTTAATTCTCCTTAATCGATTAAGGCATTTTATTTCGACACTCAACAATACTAAACTACCAAAAACATTTTCTTTCAACATACCGGAAAATAATAAGAGAATTGTTGGACTTATACTATAACGGCTGGACTTTACATAATATTTTATATTTTTTTACATAATATAAGTAGATAAAATAATAAGTCATACTTCTTGGATACTGCTGGAGATTAAACTACTAAAATGAAGATATGCGTGATTCATTTACATCATTAAAGTGTAAAAAGATAATGGAAGTGCACCTACTACGAGCACGTTAATAATTAAATAAAGATATTATTAAAGTAGTCAAAGCCTGTTTTTAATTACATTTATAAATTCCATTTCAACGGTAATCATCAAGGAAAATATTCAACATTGAATCCAAATACACAATATATTACTAGAACTGAAACCAACTGAGTATCACCTGTCCTACGTAAATATGAAATACTGAAAGTTAGCTGCTTTTTCAAGACTAACAAAAAAACTAAGCAATTTTCTCCTTCGCGATATAAAAGATTTCTGAATCCTCGAAAACTGTTATATATGGCAACTAGCAGGTGACTGAAAATCCTAACGACATCAAGTAGTATGCACATTAAGCAGATATGGACAGAAGAAGAAGAAGTACATTATTTATTAACACAAACTTACTACGTTTTATATATAGATCATGGATGCTTGGTGAAAGTTGCAAACGAGCTTACTATTCGTTTGAGCCAATATAATTCTGGTGTCACGTTACTATAAAAAATATATATGCGGTATATTTGTTAGAAGTGTGGAGGAGGTTGTAAAAGAAACTCGCAGAAGATGAACTAGAAATTTGATATGCGCCTATTTGATAAAAAACGGAATTTATTTAATATAAACTGATGAAATCTAGGTCGCGAATACTGATCTATATTAAAAGGTAAAAATACGCATCAATCATTTTAGTATTAATGAGAACTGATCAATAAAACTCATCGAATATAATTGAATATGCATTATTTGCTTCTGCATTAGTATTCAATTTATGAATGACGTGCGTTTGACCTTATCATATGACTCGTATTATTCTATTCGTTGGTATTATTTACAATCTCATATTATTTATACAATTGTCGCTGATAACAGCTCTTTAATCAAAGCCAGACTTTTTTAATTGGACACTGTGAGACTTCAAATGATTTTTATTTACTGTTAACTGAGAGATAATATCTTACATATTAAATATGATTTTTTAGAAATATTAACATTCTAGTTGTTCATTTTACGGTTAAAAATTGTATGTATGAAATGGTTGTACACGTTTTATTTTCATAGATAAAGATTTCGTCTCACCCTGCAACAAATACATTAAGAATATACGAAAATTCTTTCTATTTTAAATCAAATCATGTGAAAAAAAAGAGTTCAATTGATAAGTGACATTGACTTATCAGCATTAAGAATGGCATTTTAAAAGTAATTTTTTGTTTTCAGATTTTTTCATTATCTTTTTTATTAACCAATATAATTATAATAATTAAAATAGTAACCACAGTCAACAAAAAATGCGACTATACTTTTTATGTTAGAAATACAAATAGTGAATTATATTTTGCTGCCTATTTTTATAGAATGCTATTAAATAAAAATTGCCGTTTTTTATTTGAATATTAAAAGAGACATTTAAAAAAATCACCTTTGCTAAATGGTATCCAAAATGATAAATTACACAGAATAAATTGCACACACAAAGAAAAACACTAAAATATTTCGTCAACAAAGAGGTTTTTCACTTTTTTGCATTAAACACATCTATCGTATTACAATGAGTTACATTATTGAACACAATAAACAAAATAAATTGAAATTCGAATATGGAACAGTCAGCCGCGGGAAACATGCGCAACGGGGATTTCACCGCCGTATATTATATTCCGTGTAGCGATCAATCTAAACAAAAAAGTTTAAATTTTGTTAAGCTGGCGCATCACACTACACCAACACCGTCTGGCTGTCCAGAACCAACTGTTGGATCAGTAACAGTCTGGTCGGTTTGGACAGGACAAAGCCTCGGCGAGGGGAATGAATCAAACGGCGGGAGGGGAGACGCGATAGGGTGAGAAAATTGCAGGCCGTCTCGCTCGGTCGCATTGTACAATAAGGTTGCTTTTGAAGAATTTCGGTAAAAATCGAAATTGTCTTTTTTTAACTTACCCGTTTAATAAATCTCGGTTAAAACGATATCACAAATGCCTCATTCTATTTCTGTACTTAGTTATACAATTCAATCAATTAATTCCAGAACTGCTTTTCACATCCTGACCCAAGCTCAATAATAACGAGATAATGAGAATTCGTTTTCATGTCATTAACTCAGGCCTCAGTTTTTAAACTATTTAAATATATTTATTAAATTAGATAATATTCCCTTGGTGACTGAGAGATAAGCGCGCATACTACAGTGCTACAGGGTGTGGGCTCGAGCAGTTCCTGTGGATTAAAAAAAAATTTAGACACAAAACTATATTTGACTAGGCTGAACAAATTGCTGACACATGTTCGAGAGAAAAATTCAAAATCAGTTTTTACTCTGCCGTTATTCATGTTTTGGAGTAGACATCTTAATACTACGACATATTCTTCACTTTCTGAGCGGATATGGTATGACAAATTGAAACGGTGCGTATTTTCTCCATCTTTGTGTTCTAGAATCGTGCCAGGAAGATTGTTGCAACAATTATATTGCCTCCGTAATGCAGTTTCACAGTACTACTAGTGTTACAAGTTTTTTTGTGTAATTTTGGGCATATAATGTATCAAAACCAGCCGGTCAAAAACGAAATCGTCAAACAGTCAAATTTGTTAATGAATTCAAAATTAACCTGAGCTCATTTAAATGCAAACAAATGGTACATATGTAGCACATGTGTCGTATATGTGCATCACTTAACTCTTAGATCAGGTGAGAGAAATATATATACATTCCAGGGAGTCAGTTGTTTTCAATACCATTCTTCTTATTTCTTATACCAAGTTTGTCCCCAAAGTGGAGCATATGGATCTACACAGTGTACAGATATCTACTCCGATAGTTGAGTATATGAATCTCCGCAATGTGAAGACGCCTTGACTGATTATTTTTCACGGGAATCGCTCAACTCAATAGGCATCCAGTCTTGCATTTTTGGATTTTTAGATACAGATAGGTAATCAAACTCGCATCCCCCGGACTATTAGGCAGGTACGCTAACAACTAGGCTACCCGGGAAACAAATATATGTAATACCATACAGTAAAATAATAACATACCCCATAATTTTTTCAATGGTAATGCATAATCAATTGAATATGGTATCTCTCACCACAGTAGAGCAAGCCGATATATAAAAGTTCGGAAACCACAGGACCGAAGAATAGATATGGAAAAAAACAAGCATACACATTTTATTCTAATATTACTTAAATACCAAATAATAGAATGGTTCATTAAAATATAGCATAAAAAATACGAATATTAAACCTTTAGCCTACTGTATTTATTCTGCTATGCTATGTTTATTAACTTCTTTAAAAAAATTGTATTGTTTTTAAGGATAATACCAATTATATTCATAAATTTTATTATTGTCTCCCCGGTAGCGTAGTTGGTAGCGTGCGGGCCTAACAATCCGGGGAATGCGGGTTCGAATCCTCATCTGTGTTGGGTTTTTTAAAACATCCAAAAATGCAGGACTGGTTGCCTATTAGGTTGAGTAATTGTCTGACAAGCAATTCTCGTTAAACAATAATCTGTCAAGTCGTCTTCACATTGTGGAGATCGATATACTCCTCTTTCGGGGTGGATATCTTCACAATGTGTCAATCCATATGCTCCACGTTGGGAGCGAACATGGTATAAAAAAAAAAAAGTTTTAGTCTTGACGCACTTGAAGTTTGTGTCTATTAAATGTTGAATTCGGGCCATTTTTTTTCTTCTGAGCGGGTTGCGTCTTTGAGCGTTTCTACATTTCATAATTTATACGTCATTACCAAGAGAGGAGAATAAAGATCTGTACAATATGAAGATGCCTACTCCAGAAATGGATTACGTGTTTATCGATATTCATATTCATTATGCGGAGACTTATATCGTCAATTCCATTTCATTAGAATCAGTTGTCTGCTCAAACCATTAAACATCAATGTGTGAATCTTCGGGTTTTTTTTTTAATTCTACAATTCTGGGATTTAGTCTTGCTAAGTTTGGCTCCAAAACTAGCACGCTAATCTTTAAGTTTCCAAGGTATTTACACTTAATAGCTTATTCATTATGCTTTCTTTCCTTTTCAGGTAAGTCTACGAACATATTATTAAAAGCACCACGGCATTGCAGACTAATCACATAACACGAATACTTGGTAAGCTCTTAGTACACAATTTTTAATTTTGTAAAATTATATAATTTTTCTTAAAAACAAACGTTAATTTTGGACTATAATGCACATTAACAAAATCAAACTGGCAGTAAATGTCGATGAAGTATTTTAATTTAACACTGTAATTTTATCTAGCAGTTCATAAACGTCAATTAATGAAGATCTAAATACATAATACGACACTATCTAATTATTTGTATAACACAACACTTTAAATTATCTGTTTATAACCCAAACATAATCCTCCGGCGTACATAAAATAGCGTGGAAAATAGCAATCTGGAAGATAGCGATGTATAACGATAGATACTATCCATATTATGTACTCAGCGGAACTGAAGAGTGCCAGTATGACCTGGAAGGATACAAGGCGGTTGGCGGGCGAGTGAGAGAATCCTAGTGGCGACATGTGGTGAGCATATGCTCCACATTGCATAGAAAGGGGAGAGAGAGAATTAAAAAACATCTAAATAAGAAGCGCTGGAAGTCTTATTGGGTTAGCAATTGGCTGATAACCAATTTTCACAAAACAATCTGTTAATACATGTCTTCCCTTTATGTAGATTCATATACTTTATTTGAGGCGTCTAGTTCCTATCTACTATAAGTACAGTTTTTGTCAAATTTGAACTAAATATGAGGTTTTATTCTAGTCTCTATTTAAGATCATAATTAATGGTCAATAAGTTACCAACGGCAATAAACCCATTTAAAAAGTGGACTTGGAAATTACCAATTAATTATTGTTATCTTATTTTTTCTTCAAACATCCGTAATCCAATAACAAATTTTCTGGAATTAAATTCTTTACGCCGTTAAGATGTATCGGACATGGTAAAAAATGAAAGAATATTATGCCTCTACAAGTAAAAATAATAACGTAACGTAACCTTTTTAAATTATTTAAAATGTGGCTGGCGAAGAAATTTTATTTAAACTGATAAGAGATATTAAGTACATAATGTGTGTGTAATATATTGAGATTCGGGGACACGTGTTATATTACAAACGAATGCATTCGTTTACCTTCATGAAAAATCCAAGATCAAGCCAATCTTTCACCATCCCTTCGAGAAGTGTCATTAATTATCCACACGCTACTTACAGTTCCCCGCGAAAATTCACCTGGTTTAGGCAAAGGGATGAGAAAGACCCATATACAACATGCTCTGTGGCAGTGGTACGCCGCCCGTCGAAGCCTCCATTCATCACTCCATAGGGGGTATTATAATTGTGACGGATCACCAACAACTAGTCTGCGGTCTTAGGCTGTATCCACATTTACCTAATCAGCTGTTACACAATAATTTAATCATTGTTTCCCTATTTAATATATTTTAAGAACGGCTATTTCTCTACCACTGGATCTCTTTAATTTTAAAACCTTGTAACTAACTAATAGGCCGGTTGCCAGGTGGTTGAAACGAACATGAAATAAGGTTAAAGGTATTTATTAATTGGATTAAATATTACCCAGTATGATTATCCTAAGTTATCTACCTCCGCCGAGATGAGCTTAGCTAGCTATATAGATAAAAGTAACCTAAAATTGGGCGTTTTCCAGTTTTTACGCATTAAATCAAAAAGTTGTCAAGAAATAAGTTATAGAACGTAAAATTATGCATAAAATCAGTCCGAATATGATGTATTTTGGCGCAGTAGTATATGCACCAGCTCACTTCAAATTTATACAAATTCTTCAACTTCTTACGTTCGGCAAAGAAAACATCTGTTATTTTATAATTAAACAGTTATTGATTCACTAGCGTACATTCGGTTCACTTTCAATTCCATTGGATTCATTTTGGTCATCTTTTTCATCATTCAACTGAAGCATATGTTCATCGATGTCATCATCGTTTCTTGTAGTAGTCACTACATCACTTTTGGAAGGAGCTTTAGTGCACAAATGGCCTTTGCAGCTCGCACAAATCGTTGAGCAGTTAATTGCTGCTTTTCTGCAACTTTAAAAAGCTTTACACCCTTTCGTACATTTGCAGGATATAGTGATTAAAAGTTTTGCATTTTTTTATTACCGAGCAACTGGCCTATAACAATTTCTAAAATTTTTAAATTTTTACAATTTCGATATTGATTTGTTATAATGTATATTGACTGTGCAAAGAAAAAAAGATGCAAGCCGCAGGAGATAAAAAACGTGTATCTAATGATTTTAAGCCAAAGTCTAAAAAGGCCAAATTTAATCTTTGATTCCCTATTTAATACCTTTGAAAAACTGCTATTTCTCTACGACTGGATCTGTTCCGCTGTCTAATTTCAAAACCCAGTAACTGACTAATAAATTTTTAAATCTCCATATTTTTACAGTTTTGTTATTACTTTGTTATGATGCACATCCACTGTGGAAAGGGAAAAGTATGAAACCCACAAACAATAAATTTTACAGGACATACAAAAAAACGTTTATCTAATTACTTTAGGCCAAAATCAAAACATTACAATGACTGTGATGAATACTCAACACTAAAAAATTTTCAATAAAATTTGATAAGTTATTTTTAAAAATTCAGTAAAATCGGTTAAGTGGAAGTCCTTTTTCTTAGTCGAAAATGTAACATGCTATCTTTTTTCAATCATAAAGGCTAAACTTATACATTATTTTAGCATTTTCCATAATTCAGGCTCTTTGACGACATCCGCTGTATGATGTACATTGTGCTCCAGTTAATACCAACTAGCATAGCTGCTTTTAAAATAACAAGCCTTTATCATATGTATATACTTTCTTTCAAAATATTTTTTTTTTTTTAATTATTTAGTGTATATTTTTATATTTAATATTATCTACTGTGAATGTGCCTTTATCGTATTCCAAGTGAATATAGAATTTGTAGGATTCCCACCTGCACCCTTTTGACAGAGGCTTCTAGAAGACGAACTTTGACATGCGAAATTAATGGTTCGCTCTCCACATATCGAACGATGCAAGCGCAAAGTTTCGGTTTTCAAAATTTGAAAATGTATGCTAATACTCGAGCTTATTTTAAGCTCGCGTTATAAGAAACAAGCTTTTGGAGATATTAATTCACTCATAAATGTTTTATAAAATCTTCTTTTTTGTCACTCCGGTAGTAGAGAGACTCGGCGTGTGCGCTTTGGAAAAAAGATGATAAGCAAAACGCAGATCGTGGATAACTAACTACACATCAGGATGAATTGAACATATCGATGGCTTTAAGCAGCGATTTCTAACCGTTCTGCTATAATACAACTTTGACGCCTCCCCTAGCAATAGTCTGCATCTTCCAAGTTGGAAACTGCTAGCTCAAAATGCATATTTACTAAATTCATTTTCTTTTTAATTTTGCAGGATAGTGTAGTGTATGATTATTTTGTCAAGGAAATTTGAAAAAAAAAGAAAAACAATTTTAAACGATTTATTGAAAGAACTGGTTGCGAGCGATGTACATTTGAAAGATCTAAATACAAAAAAGTTGACTTATATATTCTGTAGTGTAGATCTCAAGCTTAGGATGTCAGTAAATTTTTCTTGAGCGTTGTTCGATATTATTTAAGTGTTTGTGTTAATCATTATTTTATTTAGCTATTATTTTAGCTTAAAGTGGAATTAGCAGCTTTGAAATTTAATATATCGATATTAATTATATGTAAAGCCGTGGACACGGTAACAGAGTAATAGCGGCAAAGCGAAGGTAACAGAGATGCAAAAAAGTTATATATTTATGAGTGAGTCGGTGTGTAAATTTGGCAGAGCGACAATACGTTGTCGTCGCAACAAATTGCTTACTTGCTCACTTACCTATTTATAGCTATTTTGCATCTCTTTTTCCATCGTTTTGCCGCCGTCGCTCAATCACCCTGGCATCCACCATTAATACTATATTGAGCTCTTTTAAAATTTACTTCAATTATTGTTACAATGAAAAAAAAATCATATTGACACGTGTATATAAACGCTATTAAGCAAAGTCCGTTTCGTTACATCACTTCCTTATTCAAATTTTTTGGCGCAAGTCTCTGCCCCAAAATATAATCTAAGCTCGTAATGAGTGACACGTGTATAAACCAGGCTTAATATTCATTCTCTTAAACAAAAATATAAATGGTGTGGACTTGAAATGAAATAAAAACTAAGAGAAAGAGGGAGAGAGATCAGCGGTAATTCATTTGAATTTATTTGCAGACAGAAGGAGATCATAATTTTAACAAGAGGGAATTTAAAGCTTAGTATTTTTATATCAGATAAAGAGCTTCTTAAATTTGAGAGTATTTTGTGACATGGTTTTTTTGTCGAGGGTAAAAAATCCGCAATAGAAAAGATAATACACATTTAAACTGAATTTTTTTCGGATTATTTGTGATACATGAATTTTAATATTGTTTTTTATAATATTAATCAGAAAAAGCCTGTAATGAGTGAGCTTTTTTTTGCATAAACGTTTTAAACACCAAAATCTTTCACAGCTATCAATTCAAGCAATATCATAAAATCAATCAATTTGCATTTGCTGATTTGTAAACAATGTTCTTTTATTTCTAAATGACGAACAAAATTAACTATAAAGTTATTCTGAATTAGTAATGATGTGTATAGCATTACCATATGTTGCCGCTCCCATTTCAGAAAATAGAAGCACTTGAGATCAAATTTGAATGCATAGGACTGATGTATGTGACATATTATGTATTTCTATGAACAGCAATAAAAATAATCTTTCGCTTCTTTACAAAACACAATTAATAAGAGTAAGAGTATAAGTAGTATGTCTAGAAGTATGAATTTATGTTCATATTGAATTATAGATTATTTTTCACGAGAAATATTTGTCAGACAATTGCTCAACCCAACAGGCATCCTGTCCTATATTTTTGGATTATCAAAAATCCGATAGATGTGTGAATCGAACCCGCATTCTCTGGATTGCTAGACGAGTACGCTAACCTCTACGCTACTGGGGAGACAAATCTCATCGTCGACAAAACAAAATCTGTCGTATTCACATTACGAACATATGAAATACTCCACTTTCAGAGTGGACATTTTGACACTGAATTGATCCATATGTTGTACTTAGGGAACGAAAATAGTATAAGAATTGTATTATATCGACCCGTTTTTAACAAATAATAGAAAGCGGCAATTTTGTTTTATTTCAAATCATTTAAAAATAGATATCTGCTTGGACTGACAAATATCGTAAAAAATGAAGCAGTTGAAGTTAAAATTTATGCATTTTTTATTCTATCGTATTATTTATATTTTAAATTCTATATTATTTAAAACTGGTAATCTTCCATATGTGAGATCACTGTTAGTGACCCGGGTT
>JAGVSQ010004371.1:0-19555 GCA_022683975.1 Rhyacophila evoluta
TCAAGCCGTCTTCACATTGCGGAGATCCATATACTCTACTTTTGGAGTGGATTCTCCACTCTGTGTAGATCCATATGCTCCAATTTGGTAGCGAACATGGTAAATTTCTTGTCAAATATGTCGATTATTCAGTTAAGGTAATTGTTAGTTTCTCATCAACACTATAAATCGTGAATGTCTGGTTTTATAATATAATATTATAAAAAATAAATGTTGACGAGTTCAAGTTGGAGAATTATTCTTTCATTAATATTATATTGAACAAAAAAATATTTCAAAGTAATTTTTAGCACTAGTCAAAATGGCCAATATCTAAATATATTTTAGTATTATATTAGGGAGTCCAAGAATATTTGTGATTTTGAGTGAAATTGAATGTTAATACTAAATTTCAACGATAAAACCAATTTAAGAATCTCTTCCATTTCAACCGACGAATGGGAAAACTCCCAGAGGGTGTGATCGGTATTCCACAATTCGACATATAAGCAAGTAGGGTATACAATAAATCCTATTTGACAGTTTGAAGGCAAAAAAGTGGGTATACTTACGATTTATATTGATGCATCGAAAATCATTGTGAAACGGAAACACGCAGTTGAAATTGGTATGAGAGACCCTTTGTCAGGTCGGGCCGAAAGAAATAATATTTTTTCATGCAAAAAACAATCCAGACAGTTTTAACGATAAAACCAGAACCCTACGTCTCGGCTTATTCTGACAGCTTTGATACATAACGAAATCGTATATTTTCTTAAGTTATCGCAATGCTAAGCCCGTAGGATTTTTTGAAGATTCGCTTTAATGAATGCATATCTACATACAGCAAGGATATTTTCATGTTAATGTTTAATAATGGATTATCAACATTTTACAACATTGCAATAACAATATGATTGGAGAGTTTCTTCAGCAAAATCTCCATTGCTGATTACAGGAACTCGAATATTCTTTTCTACTCTGACTATCGAATGAAAGTGATTAACCGCCAGTTTGTTTCGCTTTAAGCGTAAGGATGGTCAGATTATTTAAAACAAATATCGGTTTTAACAATGCTGTTAGATACCTGTTTCATAAATTGATCCGTCTTTCCGATATTTTTCATCTAATCGCTTGTAATACACGTGCATGTGTGTTATCATTCTACGATTGTAATAGCCTAATCGACATTTAGATTTAGGCTTTGGAGCTAGCGGTTGCGAATTTTAACCGCTGTATGATACATACACATTTAGTTGTTAGTAGTTTTATATAAAAAAATATTTATTTCCGCATTTTGAAATAATATAATATGAAGAAGTGATTTTGTATTTAGAAAAATAATCAAAGGATTACATTAAATATATTTTTTGGCAATATATATATCTCGTGCATATAAAAGAGTAGTCCATTACACTACTAAATGATATACGTTTATATTTATATTGATTATATTAAAAAAAACATTATATAAAGTAAATCAATCTCTACGATCTTTGAATTAACCTTTCTTTGACCGAACACTTACTTTATTATTTATCTATATTATAATATATTATTTACCATTATTTATCATGAGTTATACAAAGTAACTTCACTTTTGCTAATCATGACTCCTGTAACAACACTGTAACATTCAAGTGAGTGGACCCTACACTTAGTACTTGAGAATGAGCCTTACTGCTATTAGCAAATATCACATATTCCCTATTTTGTATTACATTATTATAACATAATCGTATATCAACTGTATCAACTTGCTTTACATGAAACTAAGATCATTAGAGTTACGCACATCTTGGCATAATAAATTAGGTGCTTATATTCATATAACATATAAGGCGGAGATCTCATTATAAGATAGTAGAGAACTAATAAAACAACATTAATCCGACAATATCGCAGACAATAATATGCCAAGAGAGTGTTACCCTTTCATATTGCTAATTGATGAAAGTGTGATTGCCTGGTTTATTTTAATCTCACATTAAAACTTATATATTCACTAACTGGATATATATAAGTTGTATTGTGACATACATCACATAAAACGTATTACTGTAGTATTGTTGCGAAATTGATTTACACGTCGCGTGCTTAATATTATACAAACTTATATTAAGAATGTTGCGTAGAATTTTGGGACATATCACATTATTATGTTTCATCCGGTGGCTGATGGGTTATTTTGCGCGTTTTGGAATCAGCGATTGCGGGCACAAATTCCAACACTATAAAATAATTAAAAGCCTAAAGCCCTGAAGATGCAGAACTGGATACTCAATTAGTTGAGCAATTGGCTGGTTACCAATTCTTTTTTTAAAAATCTATGAGTGAGGATCTCTATGTTAATTTCACTTGCATAAAGTAGTTATTTTCAATCTATTTTCATGATTACAAAATCACCTACAAACATGAATGAGTTTTTTTTTCATAAATACGATTATGAAACCATTATTGTAATATTATGCACTCTAGATCGTTCACTCTAAATGAGTCGATTTCGAAACGGAATCCTTTATATATTTTTTACTTGAATAATTTTTAGAATCACCCCTTGATGCATTAGTATCTCTAAGGATGAAAGCATTTATGCGACGTATAAGTCAGAATATTATCACTACAAAGACACAGCAAAGGCGTTACTCGTGTTAAGTTAAAGTAGCTTCATCTTGATAAACACGACTTTCCAAGTCTTATACGGATCTTTAAAACAGAGAAATTCTCGTACAAACACTGCGATACAACAAGTATATTTTGGAATACAAACTTCCTGGAAAAAATACAATAGGGTACTATTTTCCATTTGCTAGTGTGTGCACTTTTGAATTCATTTGAATACGGATTCACTTCTAATTTCAAATCTGAATAAGATTCTTTTGTTTTTGTTTGTGGGCGAATCATTTAAAATTTTGTTGATATAACTTAAGCCTTACATAATGATATATTTGTCACATCATATCAGTTCCAGAATGCAATAGGCGTTATTCAAAAATATCATTTTACCATTTTACACTACAATCTTTCAAAATCTTATCTACAAAAAACAATGATAATCCATCCATTATATTTATATTAAAAATAAAAGAATATTAAACGAGTTGCTTATAGCGCAATGTGTGTAAATTTGTGTTGTTTGTTAAAAATATTCCTACCTAAATACAACAGGCTTGTTAATTTGCTACTTCATTAATTCTGTTTGACATTTTATCAGATAAAATTATAACGACTGATGGATCGGATGCAAATTTAATGCAAACGAATAAAATTGATTGAAGCGTTTTCGATGAAAAAATAAACGTGTGCCAATTAATTTTCTCTCAAACTCCAACAAACAACGCTGTTTTTTTCTAGAAATACAGACGTAGATGACGATAAGAATATGAATATGGCTTGTTTATTTTAATTATTAATTTTGGAATGGTTCGTTTCGTAATGGGTTAAAAAATAAATAAATTTCACCTTACCGACGTGATTTAGACACTTATGATTATAACTATAAAATATGGTAAGAAACCTTATTTAATATTTGAGCGACATATGTATGTAGAATAACTCTGTTACGATTGTTTGCGTCGTAAATTTAGAATGTAAGCAAAGCTCAAAATCCCGGTCGTACGCTTCAGGGTTACATTTCAGATAAGCATAATATATTGAACAATAAATACGAAAATCCTTTAAAAGATAGAAGAGTTAAAGAATTTGCTATCTATATACAAGAACTGTCGAAAGTAAACGATGTCGGGCGAAGTATATAGAGGTTAAAATCCCAGCGTGTTTATCTTGCTACTCACACCTGACATCAATCAGTCATGGTCCAGCAAACATAGCCGATACATTACCGTAACGACGGTCTGGGGATCGCTTGCCGCGGGATTTTCGACTCAACGAAAGCTTAAACGATACCGGCGTGGAAGGCATGCAAAGTGCTGCATCATTATACAGACACTGCGCTGCTAAATGTTTACGACTTTCGGGTCACCCTGTATATATTTGAATTGCAAATTTCAACTGCAGTTTGAACTGATTTCGTATTCAGTACCACGAAGTGTCTTTCTGTGATATTAATATGTTTGAAACGCCAACTGGTGGCCCTATTTTAACAGATTGTTTTATTGGTTAACTTTGTTGGTAAGTAAATTTTAAACAATATTAAAGTAACCAATAATCAAGTATTGACTCCCACAGAAATGTGATTCGCTGTTCATATAATTTGAAAGTGTTAATAACAAATGATTTAAGTGTCAGTTACCATGGCTACCCGTATAACAAATGATGCATTTATTAATAAAATCAAAGATTTTTATTTGATATACAATGCAGACATAAATTTTAATGTTAATAAGCTAAACATATTTATCGAAGATTGTGTCATAAACGAATAAATGTAGCTAATCTGCACTTCAGAATCAGTACAATATAACCACCGTGTAAAATCGTTTTAGTTATTATTACTACTAATGATTTAATCAATGCTGTTGGGAATCAAGTGAAGAATGCAATGAGGAACGCCATCATCTAGAAGTGATGTAGACGTAATAGATCGTGATAGTAATATGAAAAAGTAAAAAGTGGTTATTAAAATTATCATTTTGATTTTTATAAAAGCCACTATGAATTATGGAGAAAAGTGTTTGGATTACACATTATCACGAATATATATATCAACCAAGTATTGGATGAAAAATTCTCTTAGCAGGTTCTGTGTATAATGATTCCGTTAATCTTGGCACAACTATTTCATCAATCTGTTAGTCTTTTAATGTATCTATCACACGCTTAAACATTTGATGTTTTGCTCGTTTGGTTCTGCCTCAAATCTCTTTACCAAAAATACTAAACAAATTTAAGCACAGAATGTGAAAAAAAATTGTCCAAAATCGAAATAGCTGTCCAAATATATTTTCAATGGATTGAAGTGTATGCCAAATCGAAGAAGCTATCAAAAACCTCTTTAAATATGAAAAATGATATATATTTAAATGTAATTATTCAACTATGGTGAAATCTGAATAATTTACATAAACCGAGATTTAACTTACTTCATCCGCACCCTGGATAGATATGAAAAATATTTTCTCATGGAGGCATAAAATCAGATATTCAGTTTCCCATAAAACAGACCCCTCCATAAAACACTTTCACATTTAAAATCCCATAAACATATCGCAAACATCTGCGGACATTTTATATAACAGACCTTTTCCGCGGGAGATTTTCACAAAAGGAACACTTTTGTTTTTTTTTCTCTTCTTATTCTTGCCGAATAACAAAAGATCTTTGATTTCGTCAGCGTTTTCCTTCACACTTTTGGCGGGAGATTCGAGAAAAGAAAAGTCTTAAAATTTTATTTTCCTACGCCGCATTCCGGGAAGAAAAATATCCTGTATACGCGCATTTACTTATAACCATAAATTTTCATATTATTATATTATGTAAAAGTAGAATGTTTATTAATAGAACATGCATTACTCATTTGTTTTAAAAATATAATTGAATGTAACGACTTCATAATTACGATAAAGTATGTCTATTAAAGTATTAATCGTTGATTCTTAAAAATACAAAAAGTTTTAAGCCTGCTTTCTGAAAATTAACTATTTAAAAGTTACTATGTGCAATGTGCACTAAAAAGTAACGTTTTCTTTGTTCCAGCATTAGCCTATTAGTAAGCGCATGTGATTCAGTGTTGGAGATTGCAGTTTCTAATCTGGAAGCTGTATACTATTTTTTAGTTCCAAAATGCAAAACTGGATTTTCATTAAGTAAAGCAATTGACTGACTAGCAACTCTCTGTTAAAATTAGTTCTTCAGAACGGAAATAGTATGTTAGTGTATAGTTAATTTTATATATTTTCTTACTACGCAGAATACATTAATCATTCTCCACATGTGAAAAATATTTTTTTATAAATTCTCATTCAAAATGACCATTTTTTTTAATAATTATTATTATTACCAACCACCTAATCTTTTAAAAATGCATATCTTGCATTAAAAATATTATGCATTTATTGAACAGAATACATGGACCTTAGGTACTGAGTAATTGAAATACGCCCACATTTACAAGCCACTGAATTGAAAATTACTTACACAATTACTTACACATTTTAATAACGAAACAAAAGTCTCATAGTCAACAAGAAAGTAAACTGATTAAAATAGAGAAATTGATATTTAATATAAAAAATGTAAAACATCAAAGATATAATTTTGGCTCATGATTTCAAAATTGCCTTTACTAGAATTATTTCATTTTATAAGTTAGCCCTTAAAACATCTTTTTATATCAGGCTCTTTTCATTTGCCTACAAAAAACCCTAATTAGCTCCACCGTATTTACTTTCAAATCATTTTTCAACTTCAATTTTTTTTTCCTGCGAATGGAATAGAGCCTCCACAACATAGGAAAGAGCTAAAACTTTTCTATGTCTCCGTATAGACATCAAAGATGATGAATTTTATTGAAGTTTTTAATTAATTTTATTTTAAACTTTTCAATAGATTCTCCGTATATTTTGTGATAATTCGTTACATTTTAATGAATACTGTAGATTTTCTCAAAATAGGAATGTCAACGTTTATTTTATATGTATATTTAAAGTCTATCCTTTCCAATAATAGATTAGAGTTATAATGCTAATTAAAGTTCCATTATAACTGCGGACATAGACAAACACACACAAGACAACTACGCATAGACATAAATGCGCACACCTACGGAGAAATAGCATAACATTTTATTATGAATTAACGTAATTATAGTTTAGTAGTCTTATATATTATAATGTTATATATAGCTTCCGTGTACAGCTTACGGATTCTGATAAATATTTTAGTGGATCATATTTGTTTTTACGTGTCTTATTTGATATTGTAAACTTAGTACGTACATTGTTTGGTAATATTGGTACAATCGTGAACAAATCAATTCACATAATATTTCCGGTCGATCACACTGACAATTTCTGTTAATAAATTTGCTTTATGGTAATATTTAATAGATTAATAAAAAGTGATAAATCTTATTAAATATTTTGAATTCTTAAATCATTAAAACCTGTTTATTTTTATGCAATTCTAAGACTTAAGCCCTTACCTTAAGTGCCAAGTGATTCATAACAATATGCGCATATTTTTTTCGGCTTTTAACACGACTCAAATTTTTAACTCGTAATCAACTCATTTCAATGGATGGTAAAATTTCTAAGCCTATTTTTACTAAGAAATTAACATTGGCCAAGTCTTTTAACTACGCCACATCATAATAGTTGAGTAAATTATACATTAAATATATAATGGTTTCCCCGATAGCGTAAAAGTTAACGTCCGCGCCTCGTAATTCGGAGAATGTGGATTTAACTCCCACAACTACGGCTTTAAAAAAAAAATTTAAATGCAGAACTGGATGGCCATTGGATTGAGCAATCGTTTGATAAACAGATATTTTGAAAAATAATCCTTTCACTAATCTAATGTTTTCACATTGCGGAGATCCGCATACTCTACTTTCGGATCGAATATCTTCACACTGTGTAGATCTATATGCTCCACTTTCAGAGCAAACATGATATGTAGAAAAATATATATAAAATGACTCTTTAGTTTTATGCTATTTGCGGAATCAATATGCATGTTGAAGTCTACTTGTAATGTGACTTTGAAGACTGTCTGAGATGCTTTTCCAGGAAATAGGAAAGATACCGACGTTGAAAGGAAGCGATATAAAGCATATCATACGACGGTATACATATGATAAAATGGTTAAGTACTTGTTAGTATACAAAATTTTTAATTATACTATTTCTAATATTATATTATACGTACTCGAATAAGATTCCATTTTATGAAAACATTGAAACCAAAAAAATTGGATTTTATCAAGTTTCAGTGCTGTATATTGAATAGTTTCTATAATACATGAAAAAATCTAGCTGTATTTAGACCCGAAAGTCTGTTTTAACCTTTTAAAGCCATTAAACCTTTTTTTTCAATAACCTACAGATGTGTATTCTTCTGCATAAGTTTATTCTAATACCAGTACTGGTGTTTTGTATGAAGTTATGGATAAATTGATTATTTACTGGTTTATCCCGTGAAAAAAATTAGTTGTTTTAACAATGTATGTAATATTTGTTTTCATCAGTAATAATTAATTAAATGAACAACTTTAAATATATTCAAAATTATACTACAATTTTCTTTTCCGTTATCTGTATCCTCCGTATCCGTTCCTTAAGTAGAGTATGGATACGAAATGGCGTCTCCAAAAATTCTTGCCAGCGACCAGTATTTGCGTCCTCTAATGTCATATTGGCATTCCGTTAATATATCGATACTTATAGTGGCTTTCCAAGACGTCAATTTTTTTTCTTGAAGAATAAGTTATTTAGGTTAAAATTTAAAAATGTGGCAAGTCCAGCGTCACTCTTGAAATAATGAGTAGCCGTACGGTCCTCTCTCTTATCTCTTATATCGTATATTAGAATCTGGCACAAGTATTAATTTAATACAGCTACATAAAAACCTGTAATGGTGATAAATATTTGTATTTAAAAAGAGTTAAGGTTAGTGTAATCTACGAATTATAATTATACTTTAATCATGATTTTCAATAACCACGATAAATTGCAATCAAAGTAGCCATATAAAATTCTTTTAATATTTGATTTTATCCTGCGAATTTAAAAATCTATTTCAGTTTCATGAATTGAATTATCTAAGGTTTCTCAACCACTTACCGTATCCACTTTAAGCCGAGCATAATGTGAAGCCGAAAGCCGGTATCTTATGAGACATTTTGTAGATGATAAGCTATTAGAAATTCAATGAATTAAGCATTATTCAGATAGTGGGTAGACAGAGTAAACGGGTCCTCTCGAAAGGTTTTAGCAACTATGTGCAGATCATAAAAAGTCTTGTCATGTTCATGAAAAATAAACTACTTCTAAAATTATGCGATCGATCTTTTTCAGTGTTTGTAAATTTTAACATGGTAAAAAGTTTTTCAAAAATTCAGCATTAAATCATAATATTGATGTACAAATCAAGTTATTCTGACTACAAACAAATATCAGCCAGAGTAATTATGAAACTATTCGATTTTTTTTTGTTTATACAATTTATACGTATCGTTATATATAAAGCCTCACATAATTTCTATCGTATATGTTTATTATGGAAATTATAACCAATAAAATTAGTTCAGTATTATGTTTACATTATAACATGGATTCAGTATTCCCCACTGTGTACCCTCAAGTGGCAAGAAGTAATCATGAGTGATTCGGTACTGGAGGTTACGAATTTAAATTCTACCCGTCCAATACACAGTACTAGATACTTAATAAGTCATATAATCAGCTTATAACCAATTCAATCTTAAAAACATAATCGCTGACGTTTTATGAAAAACGAAGAGTACTGCATCTGATAAATATTTTGAATATAAAAAAACAAAAATGATATTTAACGTTTCTTGAAAGTGACATGCCAACAAACTTAATATATATAAACAATGACTGTGGGGAGTTTAATATATATATTACATGTATATTTTTAATGCGCGTCTGATTTTTTGCATTATTAGTAATGAACAATAAAAAGAAAATACTGTGTCGATAAGTTGCTTCCGATAGACACGAAAAAAGTGATTCCAGTGTTTATTCTAAATGAGGTGAGTTAGTAATACGTATTATAACTTAAATTAAATGTCAAAATGATTTTTACTGACTTCATCACGAATAATTAAATATTATTGTATTTATAAATCAATATAATAAATCAAAAATATCAATATCAAAAATACAAATATTAGCAAATAAGTTTCACTGTTAATTCTATTATAGTGTTACATAATTTATGTAAGGTTAGGCTGCATTTTTACAATAAAATAACAAATAAAAGTCAGTGCAGAACGAGATTTTTCAAAGATAGGATTTCTGATATCAAGCTTTTTAGATTAACCGCGGTTGGCAACAAGAATATGCTTTGTATATAAAACAGTTAAGATAGGTTTCGTCGCAAAACACACCTGTGACATAAATCGAACCCAAACCTTTCACTGAATCGCATTCTATTGTATAAACCAGCGTTTCTCAACGTGTGTTACTTAACTTCAGTACATCGATAAATTCATTCTGCAATTTATGATGATTATTTTTAATATATACCCAACGTTTGTTACTTTACATAGCTAAATTAAAATGGACGAAGTATCACTGACAGCTGTAAGCTTCAAACATCAAGTTTTAGTATATGAAAAATAATGAGAACTATTACTAGAGCCAAGGTTTACTCTACATTATCACACTCACGATGAGAATATGTAATATCCATTCATTTTACGTCACAACTAGATAAACAAAGCCACGTGTGTACGCCATAGAAAATTACCGAATACCAATTTCCAGCATCATATACATACGTCAAATTATATGCATCATATAATATGTACACCAGATATACATCATATACGCTTAAATTTAATCATATCGCTACCCTCAAGGAAAAACTCGACAGACAAGAAAATTTCATTTGTGTGTTGAATTACAATTTTTTTTTTTATATTTCATTATTTTTCAGTTCTAATTTAAACTTATATATGGCTTTTTGGTGATTTTTTTCTTAATAGAGCTCTAAACTATAAGATTGCCAGTGTACCTTGATTTAAATGAGTGAGCATTTAGTGAGTACTTTTCCTGAGGGTGACGATATGATATATAAATATAAAGTATAGTTGTAAAATATTTTATAACACAAAAAGTGTGGTGTTGACAAATAAATTTTATAATATGAAATCAGCAACAATGGCGTTGAATGAATACTTTTTACTAAACGTTAAAATACTATCGAAGACATTTGTAATCGATCTATAGAGTAGTCTTTATTTTGAATCTCTGAAGTATACATACCAACGTGACATCTTATCCGTTTGTCCACGAGGGCAAAGAAACCCTTAATATTGACCAACATCCACGGCAAGCGAATAGTCATATTAGAAAAAAAATGTCACGCCCCCATATGCGATTATTTATTCGAGTCACATACGAAAACGTATGTCAGAAGTTTACAGATGTCCGTGAATTTTTCGGGTACACTAAAATGCTGACATGCTCGTGACTCGGTGATAACATGAGGTGAAACCGGAATCTATTCCGCAAGCTTCACGTGTTTGATATTCAAAAAAAAAACTTTTATCATGCACTCACGTAACTAATAATAATCTAATTTTTAAGATGATTTGAAATTTTTTTGAAAAAATCGTTAAAATTTTTTTTTTTGCAGTGTTTATGTAAGTTTGCATTGTAGCACTGAATTAGAGAAACTCGTGTTTATTTAAATATCCAAAGCTCAACTAAGGGAGCGGAGTGTCGTTTACATATTAAAAAAATGTACCAACATAATATCAATTAACTTAAATTGATTAGAGCAAACTATACTTCTTTTAATTTCTCTTGCATTGGGTGCTTTATTACTATTATGTAACCGTGTAATTTTATAATAAGCTTAAAGTATAAAGATTCTTCAGTATAAAAAAGCTCCTTGACAAGTTTTATTATAGACGCAATATTTGTTATATAGTACGTTGTATTTTATGACATGCATACTTTTATAAAAATATATATGCTTAATAGAATACAATGGATAATTTTAGATACATAATACATATTATATGATATATTTATAATAACTGCAACATTAGAAGATTTATTAGCGTTTAACTAATAATATATAATTATAAATCTATTTTTAAATTATTATTGTTAGTTTGTGACACCATTACAAATATTTTCATTCGGAATTGTAATAAAACAACATAATATCCATATGATTATGTTTGTAATTAATAGATTTTTATCTTTTATTTTCAGGTAAGTCACTCATGCCTATGAAGAGATGATTACCTTATTCCCGAATTCTAACAGGAAGTATCCTTTTATTTCAATACAGCCAAAAAATAATGGTGCTACCATGAAATAAATAAGATCAGATACATTTTTAAAGAAAAAAAATACTTCTGCAATTAATTAAATATCTATAAAACTTTATCTTTTACTATTTAACAGAATCATAGCCGAATACAAGTGGCTCAGATTTTCTGTTTCAAATGCACGATAGTGTTATTCATAATTAATTCTGGTTAAATATTAAATATAAAATATTTTTTCATTTTGAGAAAGTGTGGAGCATTTTTGCAATAACCAAAATCGCTGACGATCTTGTCCGCACATCTCACCCAAGAGTTGAAATTATTTTCTGTTTCTCTTACAACATGTCATTTATTATTGAAAAAGTTTGACTCAATAATATTAAAGAGAATCTATGCGCAATTTTGGACTAAAATCAGAAGAAAAATAGGACGTCTGATTTTGTATTTGATTTTATACATCTATAAATAAAATAAGTAATACTACAGCATTTATATCTTAACACTTTATTGAACTTATTTAATTCGAAAAAAAAGTTGTCGATGCAGTCACATTTAAAAATATAAAAAAAAACTTTCATAAAAATATATAATTCACGTAAACAATATACCGTATCCGTGAACTGACGTTTCGATATTAAATATTGAATACCAACGTATTCATTAGGTGCTCAATCCAGGCTCTCTGGTATTGACAATCACTATTTAACACTCAATACAATACAGTGTCCAAAATAATTATCTCCTTTATATGGTTATTTATCACAACATTATCGTCTTCCTTTTATAATGCTTCAGTTCTAGTTGTTCTATTAAACACTAATATTTAGGCACAGCGCGTTAAATAAATTATGTTTCAAGCTGTGCCAATATTAAATACTGATATTGAAAAGATTTTGATGCATGTGAGTAAATGGTTAATATTTAAGTGTCAATCAAATAAACTATTGGAAAAGATTATTGAATGTGTGAAATGGAAAAATTTATTTAATAATTCATTTTATAGTTTGTACTATTACTTAATTACTTAGTAGAGATCCATTTTACAACGATTAATTAAGTATGTTAAATTATAATTCCAGATTCTACGCAAGCTAACGTATCTCTGATAATGGACTAAACACCGAAAAATATATACTAGCGAGATAAATTATAAATAATCTGAAAATTGTAATGTATCACATCTACATATTAAGAGTTTGATAATATGGTGATCGATCTGGATAGATTCTTTGAGCTTGTTAGCAAACTTATAATGATGATATACATTATTATCGTCGTTCGACAGGTGAATTTTATTTTTGAGATCTTTTCATATGTGCAAATGAACGTTAATTTAAAAAAAATATCTGGCAATTTATGAATGGAAGTACGTGGAAATACAAATTTAGAATATAATGGCATCAAAACATAAATTTCGATAAAAATTGTCGCTAACGCGGTTTTCCTTGCTAAACCACGATATCTGCATGATAGTTTTATTCAGTTACTAAATTCAAAACGGTGATCTCCGAAACTGAAAGATACACACGCATGTTCATTCATTCTGCTTCTAAAGCTAATAAATATTTAATATTTTAAAAAACGAGCAAGAAAATTTTATGCGTGATAACGAGATAATGTGACGTTTTAAATATTAATCTTGGAAGTCTTTCATCCCTGATGTAGGTTTATTTATTCCAGTCTTAACTGTCGGAGGGTGGCGGATGCCTTTGACAGATAACACGTTATTGAATTTTATTTAATATATGTCGTCATATCATGAAAAGGACAGCGAAGCCAGATTTCAATTTTAATAAAAGTACCACAGGGGCGTACAAAAATTGTACAAGAAAATCTTATAACACGTATACATATGCATGGGAGATGAAAGTTTTTCGAAGTTGGAAAAGATTTAAAACTGTTTCTTCTAATTTTTTAGATTTTCATCCTTGTTAGACGCAGAATTGTTACAGTATTCGAGTTATTTGAATTTTTTTCAATATTCGTGTCAATGAAATATTTTTATACTGATAATGATAACAATAACTGTCCTTTTTCATATAATATTGTTGTCAATATGACTTCAAATGTTGAAAGATATTTCATTGGAAACTTGAATATTTATATTTTGTAAAACATATAACGTGTTGAATTCGCTTGATAAGAAATCGTTTAAAAAAAATGTTTTTCATGTATTAACTGTATTGTATTATTTATTAAATATGGATTTAACCAAATAAATTGATTCGTTATTTTACTTAACTTGGAAATTATGCAACAATGACACCTTCTTTAAAAAACTGCAGGTGGTAAAAATAAATCAAATAAAACGGTTTTTCAAATTTTAAATATTACAATTTAAATTAGCCAAGCCTAATATAGCTCCCCAGAAGTGTTGAGGTTAACGTGCGCGCCTCGCAATTTGGAGAATGCGGGATATATTTCTACAACTTTATAAAATAGTCGAAAGAAAATGAACGACTGGCTGCTCTTTGGGTTGAGCAAGTATCCGACAACTAGCGCTCGAAAAAAATAATTTGTCAATATTATGAGATGCATATAATCTATTTTTGGGAGCGCATATATTCACATTGTGTAGATGTATATGCTCCACTTTTGGAGAACATAATTTAAAAAATAACCCAATATTGGGAGTTCTTTGTGAGGCAAAAAAATAGCACGTAGTGAATTTCTACAAGATTTTCGTGTGAGAGATAATTTTTATTCTACTAAGCCACTGAATAAAATCTTAAATTTTATTTTAAACATATTACTAATATTAATTGAAACGCCAATGAATCCGGCTGAAAGAATAACGTTTTTTCTAACCTTAAATCAATAATACTACCAAAAAGACCCTATCGAACAAAAAACCCTCTCGCAGTAAGTTATAAAGTGATTTTTTTAGTAATAAAATTATATTCCCGTTGTATGGAAAGCAAAGATACAGGTTAAAATGATTGAATCAGCATTTACGACTCGAGTGGGCCTATAAAATACTCTCGGTCTGATAAAGTATGATGATTTACTTTTACGTAATAATAAAACAGAATCATGCATAAGCGATCGCAGTATTTTTGGCCTCAAGGCATACATACTTCATCTACAATATTTTGTACAAAAATGACTCTTTTTACGCCCTAGTGCAGGGATACAAAAGTTATTTTAATGCGATAAATAAATTTTTCGACAATGTAATATCGATAGCTTAATCTGCAAACCGGCCAATTTTGATGCCATTTTATTGAACTTTAATAATCACACAAAAAAGAGAAATAGGTACATAAAATCACCCGCAGACGCCAGCCAACACCATGCAGTTAAATGCATATTCACCAAAGTTTTTTGTTGCTCCTGAACATTTTACACAAATAAAATTGACTGGTTTACGGATTAAGCCATCGATATCTCATCGTTTAGCGGACTTCATTTTATAGTTTACATATTTTTAATGGTATTATCTAGTATTTTTTGATAATTCTGAATACTGATAGATAAAAATCTAAATTAATTGAAAGTGAATCACTGAAGTTTTTGAAAGAATGCTTACAAAAAGAATTCGTTTGTCTTTGTTTTGATGTAAAAAAAAATACTAGATCCGTTGCATTTTAAATTATTAAGCCATTCAGTTGTTTCATTATTCTAACTTGCATTTTTTTGTGTCAAAAAGTTCATTAATCTTTAAAATATGAATATTTTTTAGAAAAAAAATAATAAACCGTAATTATGTGAATATAGCAATCAATTTTAAATATCACTTAACTATGTGAACAAGGTGCAGATGTCATTCTTATGCGGTAATTTAAGAATGTATAATAATATTTTGTAGTACGTTACAGGGAAATCGATGTCTCAATAGTGTTATTTGTGCGAAAGAAAATCGAACATGAAAATAGTAAGTAACACAAAAGAATCACAAGCGAGAGAATTGTAAATATTCTTAAGGTTAAATTGTAATGGCTTTGTTTTTGCGGAGTAGTATAATTATAATCTTCTATTTCGATAAGCTATCCGCCATCGGGTTGACGTCATTCTCGATTTAATCTCCGCTTACAGTATTTTTATTTTCCACGAAAACATCGCGTGACGACTTTCTTTATCGATTATTTTAGTTTTTTATTTTCTATTTTTGACCTCAGTATATTTGTCACGTTATCACGACACACAATAGCTCTGTATAGTACGTTTCATTTTTTTGTTTTTTCTCCTTTTACACTAATTCCACTGCTGAAATTGGCGATAAACTGTTTGGAAATCAGTGAAGTAAATTACACGTTAAATTAAAATACTCGTTAGTATATGTGTTTGAAATATTAACAAAAAAACACAAATTCTCTTAAAAACAAATCTAAACTGATAAAATTTTGTTTAAATTGTTTTCATAACATTTATCAAAACAAATATGAATTCAGAGATTTACGGATATATGAAATATGTCAATGAATTTTTGAATTCCTAATTAATGTTTTTTTGTTGTAGAGCTGACTCTTCTTATATATTATTCCGTATTTATATTATCAAAAGATACTGTTAATTATTTTAACTGTAACACCATCTAATATATAATACAAATTTAAACACTCTGCATTGTTTTATAAAGAAAAAGCTTGGTACATAAATATGAAAATAGTAAGTAGCACGATCAAGAAATCATTAATTTCAGATCAGATATGGTGCGTCCGCTTCTATGCTCGTATATGCTCATCCATATCTACTCCTTAAGTCGAGTATGTATATGGAATTCCACAATCTGAAGAAATGTCTTGTTTGATTATTTCCACGAGAATTGTTTGTCAGACAGTTGCCCAACATAATAGGCATCCAGCCTCGCATTTTTTCATTTTTTTAAATCCTACAAATGTCAGAATTTAACCGGCATTCTCCAGATTGCAAAGCGCGCACGATGGCTTTTACACTACCGGAAAAATAATAATTTACGCCCAAGTATATATTTTTCATGACTTTTTCGAAATATTTTTAAAATTCACTGTTACGAACAAATTTACTGGACTATGATTTTATCTTAAAGGCATTTGGGGGTGATTTGTATATGTTTATTATAAGTTTTATGATTGGTTACCTTGACAATTGAATATAAATTGCGCAGATAAAACAATATATATATAATATTTCACATATATAATATTCTATTAAATACTTGGATAAGGTTTTTTTTTTAATAAATAACCAAATTATTATACGTTATGATAAAGAAAAACGAAGGATTTGTTTTACGTCAAAATAGTATTTTTCCACAAATTGTTTTCATGATTTTTACATGCAACAGACATGTACAAATTATCTAATAAGATCCAATTATAAGCTCTCCAAATATATATATAATAAACCTTTTGTTCTTCCATAACGAATGACATGACCTCTGGATATAGCTCGCGGCTTATATCATAATGGAAATGTATTTTTTTCTAATGTATTTTTTCTCTTTCGCGAAAACACTAAACACACGCGGTCGGTTCAAAAAGTCGAGAAAACGGCGCTGAAAAAGAATATATATTTTATTTATAAGAGTTTGGCTTCTTCCTTTGAAGGGTCCTTTCACAGTGATGTATTATTTTTTGAGAACGGATATATATTATATTTATGTTTTGGGACAAGTTAACATATCAAAACACCGCGTCATCGCGTGTGTCTACCTGTAATGTTTGCCGTGAGCCAATCTGAATACTAAAACGTTTCAAGTTCATTTTTTATGCTCTTGAAGGATTTAAGATGTTTTCTTAAATTATAAATAGCCCGTTTATCTTTACAATTGCAACAATATACGAGAAGGGTTCAAGAAGAATTATTTAACAAAACATTATCATTTTTTATGACATAATATTATTTGTACAGTATACAGAAAATTGTTGTTTACTCCTTTAAGAAACATCTTTACTACTGTTTATCGTCCATAAGTTTATCACCATACAATCATTTTCTCTGCAAATTGATCATTCCAGTTTTGGCCGCCCAACGTTTTTTTTTCTATTTTGATCAATTGAATGAAATTGTCTGTTCATTTTAATACAAAAAATACCTTTTCTTCGATGCATATGTTAAAGTTGTGGATTTATTCTATTTGCCAAAGAATCGTTACGTACGTTACGTAAAGATCGTTCTCATTTTTTCAACATTATACAGCTACGTTTCATCTGATGTTTTTATAGCTCCCGGCACTTTGATCCATAGGTCAATATGGGAAATTTTGTAGAGCCTTCAATGGAAAGAGGGTGAATGTTGAGAGATGTTTCTAAAATACACCCTTAAATTTCAATCTCATAATTAAAAAAAAAACCGAGCGATCGATTTAAAAATATGCAATTTTTAATTTTACCAAGTGACATATTATAAAATTGTTTACAAATTCTTTAAAATTCACCGATATATAATAGATTCACTTATAAGTTTATAGATCCCATTTATTAATTAAACACACAGTCTCATGCCGATGACGATACGTTCACCACATTTATCATACATTTTTAGATTGATAGATATATGATGATTTTAGATATAAAAAATAAGAATTGGGAAATTAATCAAGCTTTGTATTGAACGGAAAAGTCGAAAATTGGAAATACAATTAAGAAAGCTTTTAGACTAAAAACTGTTCAAATAATATAAAAAATAAATGATGAAGAAATTCTTATAGTTTTTTTTATATTACAACGCTATTAATTTATATATTGACATTTATATTTCGTTTGCATTGCTCCCGCTGGCCGATTGATAAGCGCGCACACCAATATCGGGAATTTCGTTAACGAATGTAGTAATAACAGCTGCATTTTTAATTTTTTAAGTTGCAAGACTGTATTTTAAATGCGTTCAGCAATTCATTGGATATTAATCAATTGTCGTGAAATATATTTGTCGATAAAAGTCTTTGAACCATGACAATATGTACGCTCCACATTCACATTGTTGAAAATCAACCATCAAATTACCTCATTTCATCTCATTATATTTGCATAAAACATATAAGCAAAAGTCTTAAATTGCAGAAATATGCATCATACGTCATCAAGTAAAGTTAATTTGGTTGATAATTATTAATTTAAAAAAAATAATTACTACTACGACCTAGTATGAAACACGCATCCTTACTGGTATGCAGTAAAGAATTTAACCATTTGACCACAAACCTCTTCATCATGTGAATAAAACATTTTATTTCATACGTTTTACCATCTGTATGCTCTTTGTAAAGACCTCCTAATATGATTTATCCTCTTTTCCTGTTCTTTATTGTACTTTCTTGGCACACGTTCTTTAGTTTTGCTTAGAAAATAATAACCGTTTTTTTTCAGAAAATCTTTCAGCTAATAGTGGTACTTAATCTTACTTTTGGTTTATTCTTTGAAAAAACATAGCTGTGAAGAATTATTTTAACACACATAAAAACAAAGAACAACGAATGATTACTAATAAAGTCATAACTATGTAATTTTTGTTTTTTTTGTTGTATTATTAATGGTTACCATAACGTAATGTTAAAGTTTAGTTTTAATAAATCAGTCTTGAAAAAGGTTTAAGTATATAATATAGGGTGACCAAACAAATAAAATAAATTCAGGTCATATAATAATGGTACCATAAAGAGGTCTCCCGGTAGCGTAGTTGGTAGCGTGCGCGCCTAGCGATCCAGGGAATGCGGGTTCG